>JABJVR010047075.1:0-29113 GCA_025773905.1 Chitala chitala
TACCCTCTCTACACAGTCCCCACTGATGGAAAGTGGAGTAATGTCCGTTTTCTTCCTCCTGCAGTCAATGATCAGCTCCTTGGTCTTTGTGGTGTTGAGGAGCAGGTTATTCTCCTTACACCACCATGAGAGCCGCTCCACCTCGTCCCTATAAGCTGACTCATCCCCTCCTGATATGAGTCCCACCACCGTAATTTATAGATGCTTCTGCGTCAGCCAACAATGAGGGTGGTAGACAAAATGAGGTGTCATGTAACATGGTTGTGCTTGGCATTAAGGAAAATCATGCACAACAGCACACATCATCTCTCAAAGCTAGCATTTTTCTTTACTGGACTGTAGGCACCATTTTTCATTTTCATTTTTCAAGCAAATCAAGTGTAATTTTGGGGTTTATCAAAAGCTCAATAAAAAATGGAAAGCATGCAAAACTGATGTGTTGTAATGGCATTGTTTTATTTAGCATCAGGAGGAGGGCAAGACAAGAAGAAAAGCAGTCAGTGAAAGAACCGGTTAATTGAGTTAGCTTCTGGTGTTACGCTATATGTTTAATTAATTAAAGCCTATAAAATTTGTGTACACCTCCATATTTTTCTTTAACAACACAATGTAAAGATGCAGGTGTTTGAGCACAGATTAAAGAACAAACTACAGAACACAGTTTAGCAGCAGGTACAGATAGACAACATAGTTACAGGTACAGACAGACAACACAGTTACAGGTACAGACAGACAACACAGTTTGACGTCAGCTTTATAGCCAAACACCAAGAATGTCGTCCCAGAACAAATCTACACTTCACCAAACTGTAACCTCCTTCACAGAATCTTTTAACTGTGGAGGGAACAAACTTCAAATCTTGAAGGGGGTCGGACTACCTTTGGAAACAAAAGGTTTCTTTAAATCAAAAGTCATACAATTCTGAAAACACAACAAAGTATCGTGCTCGTACAATTTTATAACGAGTCAAAGCAGATAACTGACACTTAATCACATGTTGGTACTAGTAACGTAGGTTTCATTTTGACATGTTCATAAAGATAAGTGTCAAACACCTCAGTTCTGCCCACAGCTTGAAGAAGTGAAGTTAACAGGCATTGAAGTTTGTCATATTTAGTCCTGGAAAATGGCAGTAATTCTTTGTCTTCACATTAATTTCCAATATAGCTTAAGAGACAACATTTATTTCAACCAAGTTTTTATATATCGTTACAGTCAATTCTGATGAGTAACTGACATGGTCGTATCTCAGGACAGCTGATATACTGATGTCAGCATCCCAGCAGTCCCAGGTGCTCCTGGCAGCATCTGTGACAGCTTGTGCTGTGCTGTGTAAAGCTGCCACCACCAGGAAAGGTACCCCATTATCCACATGTTACAACTGGCCCTGTAAACTGAAATACATAATAATACAGATATCATTTCTGATTCAGTCCTCTCCTTTAGCTCTCGTGTTAGGGCAGTGTCAAAGGTGTGCTTCCTGAAGCTCAGAAACATTGTTAAATTATGCTATTCTCTTACAACTGCGGACACAAAGAAGCAGAATAGAGTAGATTGTTGCAGTGCTCCACTATCTGGGAGTGTACACAGCACATTAAACACTGGGCAGTGCAGTCAAATCACGGCTGCTTCAATAGATAAAAGGAGGAGAAACTTTGACCATATATCGGTAGGTCCTGTACCACTGCCACACCACAGGTTCTGTGGGACCGAATTTAAGATTCTTTTACTAGCATAGAAAGCACTTTAAGGTCAAGCACTGGCAGACTTAACATTCGCTAAGACCCCAGAATGTAGGCCTTCTTCTCATTCCACATGTCAGTATTGGTGGTAGAGCATTTAAATTACTGAGCCCCAAGATTATGGAACATTCTGCCTGCCTGTCTCAGTCTTCTAGTCCTGACTGAAGACCTATTTCCTTGGTTTAGCCCACCTGCACCATTGTCTGTTGTTCACTGTAGTCAGCGCTGCTGGTGCTGCTCTACACACCCATGTACCCCTGTGTTCTGCCAGTATTAGTCTTTACTTCTGTACTGACCCCTCTTTACCATTATTCTCCCCACATGTGTCCTTGCTGACTGGTCTGGGCGCCCCCTGAGCGGGATGCTGTGTTACAGACACCGACCTGAGTGTAGTATTGTAGTTATATGGTCATTATATTGATATTAAAAACTATATGGTCCTTGTCCTGATTTTGTAGTACACAATGTAAGGATGCCTACGGGGTTGGACAGTTAGATGACCTTGGACCCCAGATGGTTTTTTTTTAGTTCCTGTTCTATGTTACCATATGCTCTTAATTCCTTCTCTTCCAATAAATTCTATTGCTGTAGCTATAAAGTCCCTTAGGGCACCTCTGTTGTAAAAGATGCTATATAAAAATAAATTGAACACCTTTTCTCTAAATAAGCTGGTGTACATTAATTTGCATATTTCGTTATGCAATCTTGTCCATTTTTAAGGCTCTGTTATACCAGTTCCTGCTCATAATTACATTTACATTTATCCATTTAGCAGACGCCTTTGTCCAAAGCGACTTACAGTGAATAATAGTACACGTGCACGTCACAAACAAGGTCAAACTATGTCAGAGAATCTAATTAACACTAAGTGCTGTCCTGTCATCAAAGTGCACACGATTAAGTCAAGCAATTGTCTCAAAGTCATTCAAGTAAAGCATAAACATATAAAAAGTAGGTCTTGAATTAAATAGAAAAACATTAACAAACAAACAGCCTTGCAGCATAGGGCATAGATGAAAAAGACTTGAAGTTTTACGTTTTAAGGTGCTCTTTTAAGAGATGTGTCTTCGGTTGCTTGCAGAGTGTGGACAGGGACGATGAAGTCATCAACCCTTGCTTCTTTTTTTAATTTGCAATACACGAAACATTTTAGAGAGTTAAAAATATTTGTGCTTCAAAGTACACATGTCGGTATGACGTCAGTGACGGCGGTGTCCGCAGCGCCTTATGCGCTCAGCCACAGCGCGCTGAAAAAGGGCTGTGAACGAAGCATCATCAGGTGCAGGGGCGCTGCTCGGCCACCAAGGCCGATGCAAACAGCCTTGAATTACTAGTATATTACGTGCATGTTAACATCACTTTAGTTTCCTTGTGTCCCTCCAGTATTAGGCTCCGTAGAAATATGCCCCCCCCCTCCCCTTCAAACGCTTTTAGGTAATTTTCACATATTGTTTTATTGACGTAAAACTAAATCATATTTATTCTGGTCACGTGTCAGCCTCCCTATATAATTCACTCTGCGGCCGGTAACTCGCTTCAGTCTTGTCCAGAAGTTTCCGGTTTTTATTACGTAGCGATAATCAGTATCTGGTAATGGGAAAATCATGAGCTCATTTGAATTTTCTCAGTTTTTGGGCAGTTTCAAAAATAAACGTTTAAAGTTAACGCTTAAGAATGCCACATACGTTGGCACAGTTAAACACATTGACTCCAACAGAGCTGTAATCCTAGAGGAGGGTAAGATAACCCACTGATCGGGGGCACGATTGCTTGTTACCAAACAAAGTTGCTTGTTTAGTGTTATATTTTGCATGCATTTTGTGTGTACACGACGTCAGTGTTCATAGTTGTTATTACCTATATACCCTTAGCAACAGATCAGTTCACTTGGTTTTTTTTTTTCTTTTTTTTAAGTTGCAGACTTCAACAGTGGCAGGAAATTCCCCGGAATAAAAATGTTTTGTGGCTCCGACATTTTAAATGGTAACGGTAAATTGAAGTATCATATACCGTGCGACTTTCTCAAGTAATGCTTATTTATATAGGCATTAAATTTACATATTAACATATTATTAAATAATAAAACTAGCAATAGATTTAGCCTTGTTTTGTATTGTGTGTGCATAACGTGCATAACGCAGACATTAAACTGCAATAACTGGAAATGGTTAAGATATTTTAATAATTTAAAATGGTTAAATTGTATTTTTGTTTAATTATTTGTTTTTTTTTTTTTTTTTTTTTTTATTATAATTATTTTGTTCCGATTTGCAGTAGAATTCGCTGATGAGCCAAAGGGTGACCGAGAGGGCGCTGTTGAGCAAGGCCAGCTCGCCGTGTCCGAATTTCACCCCTATAGGGCGGGAATGAACATGGGTGTGTTGTTCTGGGATATCAACTTCCTAATGCATTTACATTTTTAAATAGCTTGTAAATTACCCTAATATAAAATACAATTAATGCCAAAATTTTTATGCATATAAAATATAGGTGGATTTGCTGTACACATTTCCCTCTTCCATTGTGCACACTTATTACAAAAAATATACACCATTTTAATGTTGAATGCAGACACCTTGTATGTCTAAATATACAATATTTCTTTTTTGTTCCTCAGATGTCCACAGTGATACCAATGACGACGACTATGTGGACTTCACGTTGATTGACGAATTCTTCAACAAGTTCGGGCCTGCGGTTAGTTTCAATAAGTACATGGAAACGTCACGGTGTTCGCTGTAGGTGTCAGTGATCGAACTTGCGCCCGCCTCGTCCAGCAGAGTCGACGTTCTCAGCTTCCGCCCTCTGGGACAATCCATTTGTCCTGGGAAAAAGGAAGCAATAAAGCTTCCAGGGTGTAGAGCAGAATGGAATGGGAAGTAATACCAGTGAACAAAGGACACTCCCATCTGTTCCCAGAACAGTATGCAACTGCACAAAATCATTATTCTGACCTGAACACTGACCATCAAGGATTTTCTTTGCCCCATTTTGTATTTTCATAAAGCTTATCCTTTATAAATGAGACTGTTTAATAAATTTCACAACTCGCAATGATCCAAGTCAGTCCGGAATGACTAAGTAACTGATTCACAAACGTGATTGAATTATATCTTTAAAAAAACTTCAAAAGGAACATCAAGATGTGTTTTGCCCGCAAAATAAATGTAAATATATGTAGTTAGTTTTAGCAGACTAAACCTTATGCTACGGTTGTCTTTCCGCTGTCTCATCAGGTGATGCACATCCGCAAACAGCAGGTGATTGGATTGGCTGCTGATGGCGTTGGCCTGTTTCCGCACGCGAGGCTCTGCTGGCTTCAGGTAACCTCCCCCGCTCTTCTCCACTCCGTCAGCGGTTGGGGAACACACCTCTGATGTTGTTACCATGGAGACAGTTTTTTTTTTTATTATTATTTTCTCCCTGCCTGCTTCGTAGATCGCGACAAAGAAGAAGGTGTACCTTTTTGACATGCTGTTGCTTGGAGTCAGAGCCTTCAAGAATGGGTTGTCCATGATCCTGGAGAGTGAGAACATTTTAAAGGTTGGCAGTAGGGGTACCGCTGTCAGCTTTTTCGTCTCTGCTTTGGGGACACAGAGCACTTCCCGTACATTTATGCATGTACCAGTCCATTCATGCGTGTCCATGTTTGTCCCCCATAGGTTGTCCATGACTGTCGAGGTGTCGCGTCGTGCCTGTTTGCCCAGTATGGCGTCACTCTCACCTGTGTCTTTGACACTCAGGTGCTGGAAGCAAGTTTGGCCTGGAATCGTCCTGAATGTCATTGTCCTCCTGCGAGGTTCTCTGTGTATGACGGCTGAGCCGGGTCTGAGTGCCAGCTTGGGTGGTAGCTGGTGCTTTCTCGGCCCGCAGCCTGTTCTTCTGTTAGTTCTCCCAGAATTGAACGTCCTCTGACTGACCTTTTCCGCCCATCCCACCTCTCTTCCAAGGCCGCTGACATCATGCACTTCTACACAGAAACAGGGGGTTTCTTCCCTGACCGAGTCTGCACTCTGCAGGAGGTGATTAGAGTCCACCTGAAGATGGCGCCTTTAAGCCTAGCTGCACTGAAGCGTAAAGAACAGCTTGTTAAGGTAGTTCTGGGGTAGTGCGGTGGAGGGAGGTGGTGACAGTGGGGTGGAATCGCCTGTCTCACTCTACGTGCATGCGTGTTTGTAGGAGGATAAAGAGGTGTGGTTTGTGCGCCCCTGCCCCGAGGCCTTGCTGAAGGTCATGGCCTTGTCGGTCATCCATCTGCAGCCCCTCCGCCTGGTACTGCTGGATGCTCTTATGTCCGACTACACCAGCCTGGTGGACTCCTACCTGGAACATAGTAGAGAAGACGCCATGCAGTTGCTGGACATTGGATCAGTAAAAACCGATTTGTTACTCCAGTGTACCACTTGTTCAAATAGTTGTATAATTCACCACAGTGGTTTGACAGTAGCAGCTAAAACTCATAAAATTGACTCATACGGGATGTAAGGTGGATGAAAGCTTCTCTTATGAAATGTGACCTTATTCTCAGGAGTACAGTTAATTACCTGAAAGGCGTGAGAGGACATGCCATTTTAAGAGTGGGGATGCATCTCTTTGTAACTCTGATCTTGTGTGGAACAGTCCAGCAGGCTGGAGCTCCCAGCTGAGCTGCGGAAGCTGGGACAGATGCGTCAGGAGCGCCGGGAGAGAGCACTGAACAAGTACCCCATCACGGAGGACGGCCTGCTGGACCGCTTCAGCCCCAGGCCTCAGAGCAATGACCCAGCCCTGCTTGCAGACACGGAATTCCGCCCCCCAGCATCGGTGGGCGAACGCTCTGAGCAACCTTCCAATGGTGGGGGTCTCCAGTCAATGTCTGAAGCCCTCCTCGTGTCAGGTTCAGGTGAACGGTTACATTCTTGGGGGACAAAGCTAGACGAGCCTCTGGCTGTTCCAGTTGCAGGCCCCAGGATGGGGCAGGTAGGAGGGGCAGCTAGCCCTGTCACTCACCTCCCTGCAGGAAGAGGGGTCACACTGAACAAGCCTGTCTCAGACTGGGGACCGGCCCACAGAGACTACCCACTACCAGCTCTTCCGACTGCCAAGGCCACTGTAGCGACAATGCTGGGTATAGGTGAGTCTGATGTGCCTGTGAGTTTTGGAAGAGGCCTCTTTCAGAACAACCCCTTGCAAGTGGTAAGGAGGGCAAGATGACAGAGCCTGTGACCCGTGTTAACTGAGGCAGCTAAGAACTGGAAAGTGTTAATTTCTGCCTTTTGTTCAATTCCTGCTGTTATTTCTTTGCTGGTATTGATAAGGCCTTTTTTTTTTTCTTATTGCAAAAGCGTTGAAAAGAAGCAGTCCAATAGATTAAAAAAAAAGTTTCAATTAACTTTCTTTATTATTATTATTATTATTATTAGTGGTCATACAGAAAAGTAAAGTCAACTTTTTGTTTTTCCAGTTCTGTTGCCTAGAGATTGACAGCATTTTTGTAGGGTAGAATATAAGGTACAGGATTTAAAAAAAGGGTTCTAATATTTTTGGCATTTTGTTATGAATAACAAAGGCCAACTACACTGTTCACTCTTTAATTCATTGCAAATTAAAACTCGTTTTGCTGTTAATGTAAACTGATGTTTGATTATAAAAAAAAAAACAGTCCCTTCTGTTCAGCAGACAGGGAGATTGTATCTCCTGTGTGAATAATTATGCAGCCTGGATCACCAGTAAGTATGTCGATTTAACTTGGTAATGAGATCATCAGCATAAATTGCCACTAGACTCACGCCACACCAATATTCAGACTCATTCCTTAAACGAGAGACCTCACTTGTCCTTCCTGTCTGGTCAGTGTTTTGAGTCTGCATTATGCATGCATTACAGGAGGTTTTGTAATGTAATGCAGAAATATATTTGCATAAATTATGCACAACTGTAGCAAGAACAGTTTTATGAGTGACATACGCCTCTTCTAAACATGATGCTTGGACTAATTTTGTTCATAATTTTTTTCGTTGTGAAACTCCGCTGTAAAGGTTGTTTATGTTGATTACACATAAAGCAGGAACTGGCGCGTCGAAGAGTGATTTTGAATTATGGTGGGTCCCAATATAGCCACGTACATCTTGTTAGTCATGCGAGACGGGTCGAAAGAATAATACTGGTGGATTTCCAGATTTTAAAAGTACGTAAACACTTCTGGGAGGGAAAGGCCAACGTTTTGAAAAATGACTGGAAAGGCATTACAGGTCGTTCCCAAGCGGTCCTGGGGTCCTGGTGCCCTGGGTCTGATTAATGGCAGAAACGGTCTGTGCGGCCTCTTCATCTTGTGTCGAGCATTTGATCACTGCGATCCCGCACCCCAGTCTTTTCATATGATGTGAGAGTGCCACCCCCTGCCCCCATACACGCAGACAAGAAAACACACACAACTACCCCAGATGTCAAACCGCCAAGCCGGAGCAACGGAGTGCTTGGGACAAAAGACTATAACAAGCTGTTTGGTCTCAAAACAGGATATTAGAGAAAACAGAAAAAAAAGAGGAGATGGAGAGGCTCGTGAGAAAATTGGGCGCCGCGTTTATCACGCCTTATCGCCATGGTTATCTTCACACGCTGCACTGGCGTGCTGCCAAGGGCATTAATTGAAAGCATGAAACAGATAAAGTGGGGGTTTTAATTAACTGGAAGGAAGCTGAGCACAAAGCCTGCTCTCTTAGCAATCGGATCCTCCTCAGATTGTAGATGCAGGCCACAACGTTGCTGCAACGTTGGCAGAACGGTGAGGTGAGTGGCATCTGGAAAACGACTGTTTAACAGACGTCATTGTCTGTAGAGTAACATGAATTCGGCTCTAGGCTAGGAGCGGGCAGGACCTGCACTTAGTAAAAGGTTGTTCGCAGTAGCTTTGGGCTTGCTCCTGATACCTACCAGCATCAAGGCCATGACAAACATGTCACAGGCCTTTTCCTATGTTTTCCACCATCATTATGATGAAAAATATGGGGGTGAAAAGTGACACTGTACTCTCTCCTCTGCTAACTAACCTACCCCTTTTGCCCACGCCCCTACCATGTCCTAGCATCAACATTAGGTTGAGAGAGCAAAAGGGCAGGCACAACACGGCTTGTTGAACTGTTGGTGAATGGGTTGTGGTGGTGGAGGGGAGTGGGGGAGGTGGCTGGGATGGTGCTGAGTGAGCCTGGTCTCCAAGAGCTTGCATTTCCTGTCAGTCACAATAATGCAGCACAAGTTCCACTTCCTGTTTCTCAGGCCGGCGAGGAAGGAACCCAAGACTGGTCACACGGTAGTCAGGCTTCCTCCAGTCGCGTAAGCTCACTGTGTTTGTTAGTGTGTGTGTGTGTGTGTGTGTGTGTGTGTGTGTGTGTGTGAGTGTGCGAGTGTACACTTGTACGAGTATCTGTGAGTGTACATTTGTATGTGTGTGAGAGCGTACACTTGTATGTGTGTATGTGCGCGTTCACGTGTATGCTTGTGTGTGTGTGCGCGTACACGTGTGTGTGTGTGTGTGTTTCCATTAGCTCTTTGTTACACCTTTTTGTTCAGCAGCAGGAAGTATACCAGATGTATGGTTTTTTTTTTTTTTTTTTTTTCAGGTTATTTTTAATGCCGTGTCGGAAAGATATAGCAAGGTCATAAACAGGTTCGAGAAGCACGACCTGTGTTTATCTATCGCTGATGTTCGCATCGTTGCTTCCTGTACGTCGAGCGTCTGTGTCACTGCCGCGATTCCCCGTAAATTCCCAGGCCTACGTGCTCAACAGGGCATGGCATGGGTAAAGGGGAAGATTTAAAAAAACAACCACAAAGGAAAATGTTTTTATGAAATGCCAGGACCTAAGACAGATAAGCCGCACAGCAAAAACACCCCCCTCCAATCCGTTCCCACTCCTCCAAAGAATTTTTCACTCTTGTCTTCGGTCTTCCCTGCTGCCCGTTGAGTTCGGCCTCATTCCAACTGCTGGATGTCAATTAGCAAGTTGACTGATATCAGAAACATTTAGCTGACACTCAGTTGTGAATATTAACACTTCCTTGTAAAGGTACAGTCTGCAGCTAAATGAGGATAAGATTAGAGCATCCAGCAGGTAGAACTACAGGAATTTATCGGACTGTCGTAGGTACCAAACACGACGGTTACCTGCATAATTTATTGGAGGCACTTGTTTACCTTTTGTGATCGAAACCCAAAACAAATGTTATTATATGATCCTGGTTATTTACTTTCCACAACAATAGGGGGCCTCTCTCACCCTCTGCGTTTACCGACAACAATGGAACGAGCAGGGCGGTGTTTAAAATGGGTCACTGTTTCTAGGCAACCAGAAGCTGGCCTTGTTGACTGGTGGTCGATTACAAATCGGTCCATAATTAATGGGATGTTTATGAATAATTAATTAAAAAGGCAAGATGATTTACACGCACACCCCACCTACTATCCAGCCTCCGTTTGCATTGCTAGTAGTCCCGGTTGTCTTCCAGTTCACCTGAAACCGCCCCCCCCCCCTTTGTTGCCACTATGCATGCATTTACACCTCAGCCGTCATCAGTATTCACACTTGAATTGGCCAGGCCTCCTCTTCAATCTTCAAAGTGATTGACCGAGAGGCAGAGACCACAGAGGGGTGCGGTGTCAGCAGCTCTGATGATTGCAACATTCTTATCTGCCCCCTCTTCAGCATTTATTTGTAATCAGGGGCCCCTAGCAGTTTGGTCATGTGACAAACTTTGTCCCCTTCTTCAATGCCTGGGCATTCTTGTTTTGGGCCGTGTTGGCAAAGTAAGGAATTTTAAGTCTTGGGATAGAAGAAGTCAAAAGCAAAAAATTGGAATTAGTCTCTGATTAGGGGTGTGTGTGTTTGTATGGGGAGGGGTTACAGTTGGTTTCCTGGTGGCTTGCTGGACACACTTTCAGTCACACTATGACTCCCTCTCAGGATTTGGATGTCCACCCTCCACAAAACTTGTAGAATAGTGTCTGCATTTGCCACCCTTTGTAGGAGCCACAATGCACGAAACCATAACATCATTATTCATTTATTTGCTTTCACATAAAGCTCTAATTGCACCACCAACTGTGTTCTCCATTGGGAGAATGGCGGCTGTTCCTTCTGAAACCACTAGAGGTCATCAGTCAACATACTTGGTTGTGGTTTTTTTTTTTTTTTTTTTTTTTTTTTTTTTTGGTCCTCAACAAAGAACCCAACTGTTTTGTCTGTGATGAGAAAGATAGGTGTACCAGTGCCACCTGCTATGAGCTCAGGGTGTGACAATGTGCTCGAGAGTCTTTAACTATGACAAGGAGCAGCAGCTATGTCTGAAATGAAAACAAGAAACACATTGTATTTTAACTCACAGGTGCCACTAGGGGTCTTCGCTAAGAAAACAAACAAATTTAGTAATAATAATGCTCACTTTGGTCAATCACAATGAATTATTTATGAAGCAAATCGATTCACTCCAAGGGTGAGTGTCAGGCAATCAGCCTAAATGTTTCAGATTAAAGGTCCAAGCACGATGCCACCATACCCTTAAGGAAAATACTTAACCTGTGGTTGAGTAAAACATCCAGTTAAGTAAACAAGCAAGGTGTAAAAGACATTGAAATCACTCTGGATAACCTACTGAGCACCTAAAGCAATATTGTTAAATTTGTTTCCATAACATGATTGATGCAGCAACAAAATATGGTCGAAACTGATTTTGAAACGATGTAGAAATCCTCAACTAGCTAAACAATCACACGTGGTTCTGGTTAATTCTGATTATGGCAGGCATTTTCCCTAACGTATGGGTCATAAGATCAGCAATGCTTTTGGAGATGAAGGGTACGTTTAAGCTTCCAAACAGGTTTATAGTCCGCTGAAACCTGACAAAGTTTTTGGCAGCTGGACCGCGGGCTGGGGTTGGCATAGCAACATTCACAAAACGTCGTCGTCTTTCAGCAGTAGCCCGTTCGTCAGAAGCCCACACGGGTACTGTCGGTTTGAGCGTGCAGGAAAGGCAGTACAGCTCTGGAACTGTCTGTGAGGATGGTGGCCTGTTTCCTTACTCTGGTGGGAAGGGGGGGGCTGTTGGCAAGGCGGGATAAACAAAAGGGGGTAGCGTAACGACCTGAGCATCCCGCGTGGTCCATCTGCTTTCATAACCTATTAATTAGGGCCCCGTCCAGCCTTCCGACTCCCCTCCCGGCTAACGAGATTAGCGATTATCTGCAGTGGCGCAGCCTGTGTCATCTTCAGCAGGGAGTTAATATTTAACATGAGAACACGCCCGACAGGCCCAGATGGCTGTGTTCAGGTACCACGAAAAAATGAGCACGCAATGTTGACATTAATAATTCAGTGTGGACCAGCGTAGGTATGCTGGTTAACAATGTGAGCAATGAGCTCTCGTGCCCCTCATCCCAAAGGGGGGGGGGGCGATGACTGCTACACTTGATCAGTAAGGACACCGCTCTCGGTGTGCCATCTTTCCTGATCATCATTTGCTAATTTGGATTAATATTTTATGCTACTTTATAATGAGTGCAGGACCTCTTGTGGCCACAGGGTGTACAAACGGAGGGAACACAGAGAGTGGGGTGGTGACATCATCATCGTCACGTCTGTTAGGGGACAGAAAACTGTCAGCTGTTGAGGTCAGAGTTCAGATCTCGGAACCGGTCAGGCACTGTTGTAAATGGACTCCTAGATGGGTCTTTAACGCTCACAGTGAAACTATCTCCATACCCAGAAGACCGGCTTTTTTAGGTACTTATCTGGAAATCCACCATTGCAGATGTTAACATTAATCACCAGGTTACTCAGTACGTTTACAGTACCATAAACACCAACACATTGCCATGAAATTAAACGGAAAAACGAGCAGAGGAAATCATTAAATCATGGCCCTGATAAACAAGTAACAATGGCAACCATTTAAGGGAAGAAAATGGACTGTTGAGCATAATAGGTGGAAAGGAGTGTTTGTAAATTGCCACCAATTTCATTGTAGGAAGAATAGTGCAAGATGTCTTTAACTCACTGGGAACACTGCAGAGCTGCAAGAGGGGAACAGGGGGCTGGAATCACAGGTGTCAGTCGTATTACCGGTGTCACTGATGTCACTGGGAAGTGCAGCAGCTCTGCCTGACATTGTGGTGAAAACACAGACTCTGCAGCATGCAGGCTACTGTTAATCCAAACCCACCAGCCCTAAAACAAATGCGCCAGATCATAATGGGGAAAGTGCGGTCTAACTGGTATTGTGTGATCTGCAGCAAGCAAACGAAGACTTGCGGGAAGTTAAAATGTCGTCTTTGCTACAGCAAATGAGCCTGAAGATGAGTTTCAGTGCCGAGCGTCTGGTGTGGTGTCACAGCGGTCAGAAGAGCGGACCCTTTGTGAGCTCCTGGATTTCACCGTGTCGAATCGAGAGAAACGGATCCTCCAGCTCCGAGCACTGAGGCAGAGGATATACCTGAATAAACATGTCCTGTTTTGGGGTCTGTGATGGGACCTTGTTCCTTGGGTGTGGCGCCCAGGGATTTGCCAGCAGGACAGGGTGTAATGCACAATGTGGGGGGGGGGGGGGTGGCAAGCATGAAATTGTCTGGGGGGGATAAGTGAGTGTCTGCCAAAGGCCTTCTGGGTTGCCAGAGAGAGCAAGGTAGCGGAAGACAGATAGAGCTGGGATGGTTCTGCCAAAGCCCACACCGTGTCTGAAGTCTGGCAGCAGCGCGAGGATGAGTAACGCATCTCAACAATGAAAACCAGGCATTGGCAGGTTTATTGACAGCTGGCTGGTACAGTGTTTGAAATGTTTTGGCTGTGTTTGTTGGGAACGTGCACTTTTTTTTGTGGGTTCCAAGTTAGGCAGCGTAAAATTTTAGGTTGCCGTCTTGCAGACTCTAATGAACGATGGCGTGCCAGAACATCCTGCCACTCAAACCTGCGGTGGCATTGCTTATAAAAGCTACAGTGGCCAACAGCATTTAGAGTTTGTTTCATTTGCCAATCAAAACTTCTCAGGGAGGGGTACTGGAGGGAAACAAAAGGGGTTTATATACAAAAGATAGGGCCCTTAGTGAAACTTCATTTTTAGTTACAAATCTGGACTTTAAATATAACAAAGGGGAAAAATCACTGATCAATAAAGTAGCAGAGAAACTTCTTTCAAAAAAGTTCAGGCTACATCAGTGTGGTTTAATGGTTTTTTGATAGCTATCGTTTTTCTAAATAAATGACAAAACAATTTTAAACAGTTTGAATCCCAAAATAAATATAAGGAAATTCTGAAAAATGGAAAAATTGCTCAAATAGCTATGTTTGCGGTTTGAAACTTTAACTCAAAAACCTCTGTTTTCCATGTGAATGGCACAACGCTTGTCTATTTTAAAATTGGCCAAACCTACAAAGTGCATGTTTCAAGCAGAAGGCTGTGCACTTCAGCAAGGAACCAGATGATGAAGATGATTTGTATAAGAAAGGAAGCTGTTTGTAACTTAAATAAGCACTGAAGAAGTCCTAGTTTCATTCATATACAATGTGCACACACACAGGCACAGAAATGCACACACTCAGTGTAATCTGTGAATGTACTTGAAGACATTTTGATGAGATATTAAAAGGGGATGAACATTTTCAAATGCCATGTGACAGATGGCATGAGATATTAGAGTTATGGAGCGATAGCATCAGTGCTATTTGCATATTAAACAGCAGCCATACAGGTGCTGGCTGGCATCTGGGAGTTGATAAGGTCTGCAGGGTTATGGTGGCCTTCAGGTAAGCCCCGCCCCCCTCTCACTGAGCCAGCCAATGACGAAAGGAGAGCTTAAACAGGGGGAGGATCATATAGCAGGAAAGTGACAGGAATTGTAATGTACTCACCACTCAAAAAACCAAAGTGTGTTAGGGTAGTGAAAATGAGAAGCCTCAGGAGAAGGCTAAACAGCAATAAGTGGAACATGTAGCTTGTAAAGACATTTTCTATGGTGGTAAATCCATGTTTTTGGGGAAATGCAGAACGTCATTATTTTTGTTACAATATAACTTTTAGGAATGTTCTTACCTCAAATAACAGATTTTGGATGTCATTAAAAGGGGAAGAGCTCTGAAAGTTTTTTATTTTAAAGTCAAATGGATATAAAATATTCTGTAATGAAAGACTAGTGTAAAAAAGTTTTTAAAATACAATCTTAATGGAAGCACTGATTAACTTTATTTTTGGAGTGGTCTTGTATAAATGTGCAGTTATTGATTTGGCCACCTCAGTGGTCTTGCTGAACTGTGAAGAGTGCCAATATACAGTGTTGCTGAACTGTGAAGAGTGCCAATATACAGTGTTGCTGAACTGTGAAGAGTGCCAATATACAGTGTAATATTTACAGCTGCAAGCCTGTGCAAGCGCAACAGTGAGGAGGGAAAGAAACCAAACAACCTAACAGCCACAAAGTCCACCAGCAAAGGGCATGGCACCTAAACAGTGTGCGGGAAAAAATATGAATACCATAAATGATGGAGTTTCAACAGAACAGCTTTTGTATACACTGTCCTTTCCCTTCATACACACACAGTTTAGAGGGTTAGAGGGCACCCCACCCCCAAAGGTTTGTAGATGGGGGGAGTCTCCAGAAGGCCATAGTGGCCCTTTCCCACCCACCCTGCCCATCTCGCTGCTGGAACAGGGGCCAAAAGCTGGGAGCAGCAGACCTTCGCTAATGGAAACCATGGCAGCACACCAGGACTCTCCGATGCCGTAGCTGGGGGACAAGTGGTACTCTTCCAAGAACAAATGGGCCACAGGAAGGAGGCAGGGGCGTGCCATGGCCTTCAAAGAGAGGATGCTGGGAGGAGGGTCTGCGGTGCACACTCAAGGCCCTCCTTAACACTTTCTCTAGTGTGTCTTTGTGCTGCAGAACCCTGAATTCATCTCCTCAGGTGACACTTATGTGGAAGCACATGGGGACAATTATTCAAATGGATGGTGGCGGGAGGGGGTGGGGGGGTAGATTTATGTCACCACAGCTTCATGTTATCACTACATCAATCCGATTAGTACAAACAAGAAGTTATTCCACTGAGGAATACTCCCAGGCTGTGTTGTAGAATAGTGGTCTTGTGGGGAGGGGGGGGTTAACTCTATGTGTCATCTCTCCTGTTTCTCCATCTGTTGTTCATCTGACACAAAAAAAGATCTGTAATGCCCTGTAGTAGATTGAAGAAAAAAAAAACTGACCACTTTTAGTACTATAATCATTATGGTATTATTTACAGTGAACTGTCCAGTACCTTGCAGTGTAATGCCATTCCTGTGGATGACCCCTGACCTTGGGACGGAACAGGCCACGTGTCACGAAAGTCTGGGGCAACCCCCACTTCCAGAGCCCCCGGGGCCATGTGCCTTGGCTTAATGATAGAGCAGGCCTGAGAAGCCCATATCACGTGTCTCCATCTCCCAGAAGGCTACACCTGACAGAGGTGAACAAAGGGAAAATGGATATCAGCCAGGGACCCCCCCCCCCCAACACAACTAGTGAGATACACTGGGCACGTACAAAGGGTTTGTCATGAGTAGTGCTCTATGAAACTGTGGTTCTTAACAACTAACCGTGCTATTTTACTACATGCAAACACTCTACATATATGTAAAAAGGACAGTTACAACACGTGACCTTTGCTCTGGTTAGCTACAGCACTTACAGCTGCTGAGACCTTTTACACAAGGCTTATGAAATTTTATAAATGGCTTGGATGTGAAATAGGGTTGAAACACGCAGGTAATCTTTAGCTACAAGAACACTTTTCTTATTAGCTTAAATAGGGCAGCAGCTGGTATTGTAGAGAAGAACATGACCTTGTAACCTAACGGCTGCCACTTTTAAGTCCCTGGAGGGGTTCTGCTCTAGAGCCCTTGAGCAAGGTACTTAACCTCAATTGTGCTGGTAAACCATTCAGCTGAATAAACAAGCTAAATTGTAAGTCACTCTGGAACAGAGAATCAGCTAGGCAACATACTAATTAGAACCACAATAATAACAGTAATTATAACCATAATAACAATAATCTGTACACTTGCCTCGTTAGCCAGAAGCTGGTTTTCTTTGTAAACCTTTTTTTTCCCCCAAAATACAGCAGAAAATAATGGATTGCAGAGTTTCTGGGATGTGATATGGTGGTAGTATTGTTTGCCCGTGCTTAATCACATTCAGTGTGATGAATGGTGCTGAAAGCGGGCAAAGGTGGAGTCAGGTAACAAAGTTAACGTGCCCGTGCGCCTGATGAAGTGCACACCTTGTTTATCAGCGGCCCGCGTCCGAGAGCGAGGCCGCAAGTGGCCCCCTGCCGGTGTTCGGCCACACCCATCTCATTAAACGAGTCAACAGCGCGACCAGACGGACCAGCGACAAGAGTGTGGAAGCAGCGGAAAACAGGGTGGAACGGAGCAATTCAGCAGCCAGGCGGGGCTCAGTGGGGAGCCAGGGTTGCTGGGGTGTGTGGAGAGAGTATCACTCCCCCCCTCCAAGACATCCCAGGGGACTAATATACACACCCCAAGGGAAGGCGGGGGCTGGCTGGCGACAAGGCGCAAGCCGTGCATCGGGCTATGCTAATAAGAGGGCAAGGTGTTGATCTGAGTGGTGGGGGAGGCTTGCTGCTTCAATGGCAGGTGCTAATTAGACCTGCAAAGAGGCAGGAAAGTGCTAGCAGCAAGCGTGTCCCATCGACCTTTTCAGTCCCGTCATGGCGTCAGTCCCATCATGGCGTCAGTCTTGTCATGGCGTCAATCCCATCATGCCGTCAGTCCTGCCATGGCACAACCACACGCATTGCTGCAAATTGAACAACACTGAGAAAACAATAACCAGAGTTCTAACGGAGTCAGTGGAAACAGTGTGTTTGTGTGTGTGTGTGTGTGTGTGTGTGTGTGTGTGTGTGTGTGTGTTTTGAAAATTTATTGTCATCAATTATGTCCAGTAAAAACAGCTTTTTGAGTTTCAAAGATGTTGAGGGGAAGAGATGCAGCTTCACAAAAACACATTCTTGCATTTTAATTAGAACTCAAAAAAAATTTAGTTAAAATTACCACAAAAAAAAAAATTTGTTTTACCAAAGTACATGCTTTAAAAAACAAAAACCTATGTGTGGCTAGAAAAAAATATGTAACTTTTAATCACCAGTGTTTCTCCCTCTGTTTAACAGGATATCATATATAAGAAACACCAGGCATCATATCCACTCATGCATTTGATACTAAGGCTGTCCATCCCTTGCAACACTGTAAGAATATATTGCACATATAATCTGAACAGATGGCCCTGAATCATTTGGAAAGAGTAAGTCTGCCTTTTCATTCAGAGTACAAGGGAAAAAATGTTCACTTTTGTCACATCAACACATGTGACACAAGGTCCCTTTTCAAGGTGTTAAAGGTGGCATCAGCCTTGCTGTGCTGGGAAAAGAATGGTGACGGAGCCAAGAAAAGATGTTTATTCGCCCACGTGACCCGCGACTGATCACCTGGGTGCTGGCACTGCGCTCGGTTACAAATCTGTTTGGTGATGAAGAAAAAAAAAAAAGCAGTGGATTAGGTTTAGGGTATTCACCGCAGATTGAGTTTGTGTAATTAGAGGCCTGGTGTTGGGAGCCTGGATTGGTGGCTGGAAGGGGTGGCTGATGAGGGGAGGGGGGAGGGTGGGGTTTGGTGGGGGCAGATGGGTGATTTAACGCCTGCTGTTTGGGCCTGACAACCATGTTACAGGCCTTGGCATCCTGACAGTCAGGTCAGGCTTCATGCCCTGGCTTTCATTCTGAACAACCTGAGGTGGCACTGCAAACACACTCACCTCATCTAACCCCCCACCCACCCACCTTCCTGGGATCTGTGTTCTGCTTCACTGTTGTTGCCAGTGCTAGCTTGCCTTGTGAATTTTGTCAGTGGTTCAGCCAATCAAAGCACAGTGTTGACTGAACACCAATATAACAGCATGTCGCTGCTTTCACTAAATGTAATCAAAAACTCTACCGGATAGTATGATTTTAAATGAGGCTTATCTGAGACCGTCTGTTTGTTTGGTCTCCAAAATTTGAGGTCTTCTGAGGTCTTCAACCACCTACAGCTGTGTTAACTTTTGGTGTAGAGTCATACATGTCTCCGTATGCTTTTTTAAAAATTTACAGTTCTAATTTCTCAAGCAAACAATTCACAAAATTATATAACACAGTGTAAATAACCAACTTCATCATATCTGCTCTTAAATGGGTGATATATTGTCCTTTATAATGTCTGTACATAACACTTTATATGCTTTTTGTTTTATATTGTATATTTGTTTAGACAAAGTACCACTTTTTTATGGAAAGAAAAAAGCCTAAAGCCAATTGTGTTGCTGTAGTCAACGCAGGAAGAGAGTAAATAATTTTAAATATAAAATAAAAGGCATATCTAGCAATTATATACACTGGAGTAAAATAATGGATAACAATGAAATCTCAACAGCAATGTGTATAATTCCCATACCTCAATCCAACATGCTTAGTTAAAACATGCAATACTGATTTGCAATAATTTGTCCTCCTGAGTAGATTTTTAATCATATGGTCCAGTTTTGCATGCAGACAAACCAGTATCTAAGGAAACCAGTATCTAAGGAAACCAGTATCTAAGGAAACCTGTATCTCTACCTTCAGTGCAGATTTGTGCTTCCTTCATATCTCATAATGACCAACTATAGTTTGGAAAAGCATCCTCATGTTCCCTTGAAAAGGAGCTTACATCCCACCCCCTGTGGAAACCCCACCACCGGCCCATTGACCCCCTGCATGCTAGTTCTGCATTATGGCGGCTCTACCAGCGGGGGTCCAGATGTGAGCAGCGTGCTGGGCTTGGTATGGCGCCGCGTTATCAGTGAGAGCCTCCCGTGCCCGCTGCTATCTCCCTCCCCTCCAGACAACGGAGCCTGAACATTCTACAAAGAGTAGATTAGTGCCTGTTTGTAAACCCAGCCCTTGTGCCAGCAGAGTCCAGTGCATTTAAACAGGCACCACTGCCCCAAACGTCTGTGCCACTGCTTCCTGGGCAGAGTCCCGCAGTCTGCCATGTCGTGGTAAGAGCCCAGGCTCATGCCAAACCATCGCATACTTTCACCCCTCACCATCAGCGAGGAAGGAACCGTTGCTATCACACATTTGGAAAGCTCACTTAGCTACATGAGAGGCGCTTCTGTTTTTATGTGTAGTGGATGATGAAACTCGCATGCTGATTTGCAATTTTGGACAATCACAGCAAAAATGCATGATAAACGTATAATTATGGGCTGGGAAATTTAATGGTTCACTGCAGAATCAGAATGAGCACGAAGATTTAAATTCAGAGGACCCCTGTCTGACGCCAGCGTCCATGTTTATGGTACGTAGATTGCTCTGTTCTGCATGTTTGAGGTTGTTTGGGCAGAAGTGATGGGACAGTGAGACGGGGGTCAAAGCTACTACAGAAAAATGTGATGAAAAACATCACTTCAGCTGCACTCAACCTGAGTCAATAGCAGGAGAGCAAATTTTTAAAGCGGTCACGTGACATGTCGTGACTGTGGACACCTGGTTGGTGGGGGACACAGAGTGAGCCGGTCCACTTTGTGCTACACATTTTGGAGAAGTGAGTCTGTCTTTGAAGGAAGGAACACAGTCCTGTATAGAAGGGAAAGTAGGGTGTAATTTGCTGGCCACTGGTAATGAAATTGGTGCCTCTGACTGGGTGAAAAGTGGATTTTTTTTTTGGGTGGGGGGCTGTTTAGGCAGAGCAGATGGTCCTTGCTTTCCTCCTAAAATTAAGTTGGAAGAAGAAACAGGCACCACCCCCCTCCCTGAAGCCAATAGGGATTTGAGAATTTGCAGGCAGTGTTTATTTCCCCTAACCCATCTCCTTGTTTTGCTGTTTTGTGGGGAGGGTGAAAATAGTGCTGTACACCTCTGCTGTAATGGGCTGGGGTGGGGCCATGTGCCACGGCTAATTACTGTGTATATTTGGAATCAACCATGTCAGACCAAAGCCCTCCATATGGGTCATTTTGGAGAGCTCTTAGAGACTCTTGTAGGCAGCGCATTAACCTTGCTCAGATCCAGGGATACTTCACAATGCTGCCCAGATAGAGGTGCGTTTTTGTCGCCGATTGCGTACGGCGCTGGCAAACACAATTTAGCATTAACATTAAGACACTAAAGCATTACATAAAGTCGTTCAGCATCAGAATGCATTTCTCAAGCATTCCTGCCACAGTACTTTATGCGACTAATGGATTTTTAAGATTGTTGCCTTTTCAGCTAAAGCACATTGAATAATTGACGGCCCTCGTTGGTCAAGCCTGGTTGAGTTTCGCCAAAGGGCTGCCGGCTCATATTACCATACCTGTCCTCCAAAGGCAGCTCGAAACCTTGCAGTGGGAGAATAGAGTACGGAATCGAATAAAAATTTAAAGTTAGTTTGTATTCAATAAGATAGGAAACTCAAAAACCCTTTGACCTCTATTACAAAATGAGGGGGATGACAGAGGATACCTGGATGTGTACTACCTAGGGAAAAAATACTCAAGAAAAAAATCCTGTGATAAATTAGTTTCTGTCAGAAATTAATACATTCAGAGCAGTGACCCAAAAGTGATCACACTGCGTTATAAAATCCTGCGTTCCTCTCAGTAGTGAGAAAGTCCAGTTTCATGTCAACAGGCACAGGTGATGCTGCACCCCTGGCCTGTCACTGCCTGATTTTTCCCTCACAGTCAACAAACTCACTTTATTTTTGTTAATTTATGATGGTTCCAATGTGTACTTTTTACACAGACTCAATCAGAACTTTATAAAAATTATCCAAATGGGAAAAACTGGGTTAAATTGGACAGAAAAAAAAGTTTTCCCTGCAATACAATAAAAGACGTAATTTAAAGTTTACAGGATGTTAGTCACATTGCTTGTTCTAAAAAACAAATGCAAAAAATCTAAGGAGTTTATAAAGCTCAGTAAATTATCTAGCAAATGATCTGAATATTTGAATGACCATAATAATTTCAAACAGCAACAGAAATAATAATAGTTATTCACAATTTTCTTTCTATTTTTTTTTTTCAAAACTCGTATTTTTGTAAACCACCACAAAATGATACACTGAAACAAAACTGAAAATTAATGTCACTTTACATACGTTTAATGACAACAAAGTTGATACCAGTTCTGAGACTCTTTCTGTTTTCATATCTGGCTTGTCAAAACTAATATGTCAAATTTTCATCTTAAGAATGAGCTCTGTGCAGGTGGACTACATTTGCAATTGTGTTGACCTAAAAGGAAAAGCTTTGCAATAGATTAACAACGAAAATGACTTCGTGACTTATAACAGTAACTGGAATAATCATTGTGTATGACATTGGAATGCAATAATGAACACGTAATAAAGTATCAACCAACATGGAGTGTACAGAGATGACATATGAGACTTTTGGCCTTGATGTGGCCCACATCTTTTCGAGAAGCACCTGCAGATATTGGCACAGCCGTGGGGGCGCAACCTGTGCACCACTGCCTTGTCACGTTGATGGAGTGAGGGCAGGGGAGAGGTTAACGTCTGTCAAGCCAAACACCAAGCACAGTAGCGCTAATACTGCCGGGACCTGCAGCCACCTGCTCTCCGCGGGCAGGGGGGGTGGGGGGACTGTGACCCAGTTCATCTCTGAAGCAGCGCAATGGGCACCATTTGAGCCAAAAGCTAGAAAATGGCCTGGCTTTTGGACAGCTCATTGATCTGTCCTTTTTATACCTTGCATGGTTTAGAGGAAAATCTAGCAACTGCGTGAGTTTTTAAAATTCATCGCTATCGGCATTTAAAAAAAAGACAAGCTACATAATTCACTAAGTCTCAACCTAAAGCCCAGTTTCCTGACCACAAGGCTGCAGCTGGACTCGGTTGTAAAGTGGTTTTACTGTCCTTTTTAGTAACACAGCAGAGAAATTTTTGATTTTTATCGTAATTTCCCAAATGTGGCAGGAATGGTAAACTTGCCCAAACGAGAAATCTGTAAGAAGGCAGATTAACTGTCATTTACGCATTCTGAAAGCAAAACTGTGGTAATAACTAAGGTTTACTCCAAAATTTCACCAGTTCTCCTGAAGTTTGCTCAACACAAAGTTTAGTATTCAAAAACATGTACCCAAATTAATGTCTCTATATTTAGCTTTTAAATGAAATTGAGCTGATGAACTCTACAAAGTCAGATTTACCCATTTCATGTCAGGTTTTCCTCTTTGTGTCAGAAATTAGAACAATCCTCACAGTGCACACTAACCTTTGAATTATGTAAAATTGTTAACATTAGCTAATAAGAATGCAAGATGTGCTGAACTATAGCAAACTTATCCTTGTTTGATTCATAGCCCAAGGTTGGTTCCCTTTAAAAGCTACCATCATTCCTGCAGGAAAGAAACCTGGGTCTTTCCCAGGCCAGTTTCCCTATATTTAAGTACTTCCTGTTCTCCCAGAATTAAGGTTGAAATCACTGAGGGCCGGAGGGGTGGGAGTGGGCCTTGGGAGAAGGACGTAATGTGGTGATTTGACCAGTCCACTTAAAACCAAAACTAGTCCAATTGAATGTTTTATAACATGTCAGCAGCCGTTTGGTATCAAAGCTGGTCCCAGGCAAGTAAGCCGTCATGGGTTGCTGAAGGAAAATGCTACCATAGAGTTCCCAGGCCTGAACCGATGCTAATGGCTCACGGGACAGCAGATATTACATGTCTTTCTGAACAGCCTGAGAGCCCAAGGGCTCTGATGATGTCTGATAAGGTTTTCAAACCAAGTGCTGGATATTTTCACCAGCATGTGACTCAGTTCCACTTTTAATGGCTTAACAGCGCAATCCTTTCTTTGAGCTTTAATCTCAACACAAGCAAAATCACAAAATCCCACAGGGAAAAGTGGGCAAAATCGGAAACCGCCATTAGCTTGAGAGCCCACTAGAACTTGGGCTGAAGTTCACGCAAGACTGTGTTAGCTGAATTCCACCCAGCCCATTTTGCCACTCATGTGAATCTGAACTCGCAGTTCTTTGAATTCAGCTCTCTTTTCCCATCGTTAAATGTCGATCGATCACACCAAGCACCCCTTTACGTAAATCTCTCTGGGGAACTTACTTGGTCTCATTAGTGTTTACAAAGCGCAGACTACTACTCCTGGAAAATGTGCTCTGCTCAGACACATAGAAAGAATAATCACGTATCAGCAAGTCTGATGGCTGTGTTGTTCAATATTGGTGCTTTTTTGGAACAATAGATGACAAGGTATGGCTGACGCAAACATGAATAGCAAATAAATTTTTTTGTGAGTTATTGAAATTGTCCCAAGATGCCAGCTAACCAATACAACATATGCTTTCATCCTTTGTGTTTAAGGAAAACTGAAAACAGTTGCTCAACATTTTCAGTATCAGGGTTGATTCATTTAAAGACAGCAGGGTCATGTTGGTTCACTTTACGCCAGTAACTAGAGCAAGTCTGGTTCAAGGCCTTTTCACAATGCAAGTGTGTATCTGTGAGCTTTCCAAAGGACTAAAACCAACTAAACACTTTATGCTTTGGTAACAAAACACATTTCAGCTGAGAAGCGATACCATATCTTATCACTCCTACAAATGTCCCCGCTAATTTAACTCAATTTAGGCAGGCGTGCGCGGCTGAAGCAATCAGCTGCCTGTTTATTTGTTTTAGGTGGTGTTAGGGTTTATCTGACGCCTGGGTCTGTCAGTAGTGCTGAAAATATGTCTGCATGGAAGCAATCATTTAGGAGGAATGCTGGTGCTGAAATTCCCCTTTTTGGATAAGAGAGCGGTCCTTCCTTCGATTAAACATCTGGGGAAATCGTTCAGAGAAGCAAGGCAGTGGCGTAGGGCTGTTCCACGTGCGCCATGGTGAGCTCCTTCGGAAATACGGTAATGAGGCCAGGATAACCTGATCGCCATCTGAAAGGCATTACGTCCATTGTGCCGCTGTCCTTTGACAGCATGACAAATTGAAGACAATTAACAGCCCCCAGAACAATATTGGTGTATGTAGGGGTTGGGGGGGGCAGTGGTGGACAACCCTGTGCAACCTGGACCTGCTGCATTTAATTCTTGTTCTGTTCTGTACAGCCAAAAGTCACACAATAAAGTCAAAGTCTTTGTCCTTAATGGTATTATTTTTCCTTCTTTTTGCCTTCAGTTCATTTGAGACCAAATGCATATGTGACCGTGGGTACAAATGTGTATGTAAGAATGCCATCACATGCCTCCCCTTCCCAACAAATGAAAAAACCTTTCTGTCTACAGATGTTCTCCCTCTGATTCAGTTACCGTGATGATGTTAGCATAGCTTACAGAACTCCCAGTAAAAGTGAATGATGTCTGTCAGTTGATTACCGGATAAGTCTGTGTTCTGCCACTCCACTGACACGAGCTCTGGGCAATTAGAACGATGAACACAGTGGAACCTCTGTTCCCCACATCACCAGCCAATCTCAAAGCACGTCGGACTCGTGAAATGTAATTTCGGAGCCTCCAGAAAGCACGGTGGAGACCTTCCAAGGTTTCCTTTCTCACCAAACCTCGTTAGGCCATGATAGGATTTCATGATTCATGATAATGATTCTGGAGCAGACGTGCCATGTAGAAGGCCTAGCATAGTGTCAGGGGACGCACAGCTGTTAGAATGTTTGAATGTTTGTGCTGCTAATGTTGTCTTAGCAACATTCCAAACTAATACACTATTTTACATTGAAGGCACAAATAAGAGCAGGAAGTGAGAGAAGGGCAGAGTTATAGTATATGTTCTTCCTCACAACCACAAGAGGGCAATGGCAGCAGATAGGACCTCTATGCAACTACGCGTGACAAGCTTAAGTCCAGCTCAGTAGATCAATATCAGAATGAATGTCTCACCATTCACTCTGTACAGGGCATTTAACTGCATTGAAGACTATTGGGAATAATCAGACGCTGGAAGTGGTGGCTCATTGTAATAGCACTAATGTTCAGTTTATTCTGTTGTGACAGGGTCTGTCATTAAAAAGCAGTTGGAACAATGGTAAAGTAAGCCATGCCACACTTAATGGATCCCCAGAGAGTGTAACACAACAATTCCTTAAAATGGAAACGTAACCCTTCCCCCACCCTCATTCCCAGCATGCCTCGTTCTTGCAAGAAGCACTGTGATGGAAAAGCCGTTCTGGGGAGTGAAAGAAAGCAGATGGCTAAAGAAGCCTTGCATTGTGCCCATGTTGACCTTTGCCCTGGTCACATGACTGGTCTCGTCCTTACAACTGGGTGTGCGCCTGACAGGGAGTGGCCTTGTGGTCCTTGGATTAAAAGGACACTTCACAGCTCATCTCTGCTGTTCTCAGCACCCTCTCCTGTTATGAAGTACTTCAGCTATGCAGTCTCACTGCCAATCAGCCATTGCTTCCTATATCTTAATGTATAGGGTGATTATAATTAAAGTTTCTCTATTCAGATCTCTCTGAAGCTCTAAGCAATTAGTGGAATGGTACTAAAATATGTACATATACTATTTAAGGGATGGGGAGGATTTTAATGACATACTTGGGAAAATACATGAGGAAAGCTTTCATTATAACTACCCTGTCTACATAGTTAGCTTTTAGCATAGGTAGGCTAAGCAGGTAGATCTCAGGTCCCCATCCATCACCTAGCTTGTGCACGAGAGAGTGCCATGTGGATGTGTGTGTATTCACAGAGGTGTGCCTGCACGTGTGTTGACTCTGGTGCCCCATGATGCACTGCAGCTCAGCTTTCAGACAAACAACTTCTAACTTTCCAAGCAGCTTTAGACAAGACAGGTGAGATGGCCACTGCTGGCCTGTTCAGTGGTAACCAGTGACCAATCATAAAGCCTGCTGAGTGTGATGCATCAATGTTCATTGTCATACAATTTATTACCTGCTGTCTAAAACATAATAATAATAATAATAATACGGTAAATTATTTTGTGGAATGAAATTGAATGGATACAACACCATCTTTCTTCATCTCCAAGAAGTTCTATTCTTTAAAAAAATTCTTTGTATGTGAAAGTCAATGGACTGAGGGTAGCATCAAATCACATGCTTAGGGGGCTGTATTATTTTACTAGCTGTAAACCCAGTCACTCTATACATGCCTTCCTCCCACCCGCAATGAGGAGATCCAATTTCGACTGAAAGTATCTTGATCTATGAAAGTGTTTTGACTAGGGCTCTGCCCTCTGGGCGGGGGTGAGTTTTATCGAGGTATTAAACGAATTAGGTACGAGCGCTCTTGGTTTTAAACTGGATTATGGTGTGCACCACAATATCATTACCACATCGGATACCAAAATTCCAAATCGGATTAAACCAAGGTCAATTTTTCATTCAGCAAAAATGCCCTGTGATGACATCTGCCGCATTTTCTGTCGTTAGCAATGGCATAATTAAAATTAATTAGCACAGTGTCGATTTTTCACTTCTCAGAATCTAATATGGATGGTAGTCTTGTTTCAGATTTAGTTTATTGGGCGCAACATTGCGCCAGAGTCATGCTGATTTCTCTTTAATAAGACTCTGATGTTTACTGTGTGTCAACCGCAAGCATCACGTCTGTAAGGCCAGACAGTTTGAGATGTACCTTCAAAGCCATTCTTGTGGTTATAGAATTTAGCACACCTATATGTGGTTCTTCTACTGTGACAAAAGCCATGCAACCATTGCACGGTCTTCAGTAATTATTCATTTTAATTGCAAAGCTTTCTATCAGCCCTAATAAATTTAGCATGCAGCTATACAGATTTATAAGGCACACAACGTGTATGCTGTATAAGTATTTTAACATATTAGGCTACTTTTATTAGGGACTTAGCAGAGCATGGAAAGCGCCAATTGACCATAGATCCAAAACAAGTTAATTAAATTTGGCCACAATGCAGAAATATTTGTTCACTTATTCCATACAGGTCTAATAGGTGTGAGCCAGGGGTTATGGGCCACAAACGTGAAGCGGAGTACATTGCGATGAAACTGCATTGCTAATAATCGCACAACATAAAAAAGCACTTAGCTTTCACACAAAATTATGTGCACTCTGACCACTCCTTCTTGTGCTAGAGAGATGTTTGTGTCTCTGCAAGGGGAGAAACGATTGTGAAAAATGAACCAGCAAACGCAGCACTGACATTTATTAAAGTGGGTGTGTGGGCCCTCCTGCCTTTTAAATATCACTAAATCACACAGACCATAAGCTTTTGTACTGAGCCAGTATCCCCATCCGCTTTTCATAAAGGCTTGTATGCACTAATAAGTTCTCTTTGCAGAGGGCTGTGATGAATTAACGGGGGGAGAGGGGGCGGGGCATTACTATGACATGGCCATGATGAGTCCCCCCCTTACCTCTACCCTCCTCCTTCCTCGTGGCACCAGTAAAGTCATCTTCCCATTATTAAGAAATGGTAGGAGATGTTGAGAACACAGAGAAATAAAATGGCTTACCAGTGCTAGTCAAATCGGTGAATGTGCAGACTAGTTGATGCAAAACGACCGAGGGCTTGGGAGTGCGGTTACCGTGGAAATGAGGGGGTGTGTTTTCAGCAGAGTTGGCCTTGGCATCCTCTCTCACACTTAAACATCATAGAAAGCACACTTTGTCTTGCTCAAATTCCTTAACTGATCTATTTTGTAACCCCATTTAAAAGTAAAGAAACAAAGTAACTGCTTGCTTTTTTTCCCCGCCATAAGCAGTTTAGGATCAGTGTATATTTCTCATTTATTCAGAAGGCACTGAAAGCACATTACCTGAGGATTACCAGTAGTAGACCAAATCAATAGGACAGAAAAGTCCTTTGGGTTACAGGTTACAGGGACGTTTATAACTTATTTAAGCTCTCTCCATGTAGTGTTTTGTAATCAA
The DNA here is from genome assembly GCA_025773905.1 of Chitala chitala. Classification (NCBI taxonomy): domain Eukaryota; kingdom Metazoa; phylum Chordata; class Actinopteri; order Osteoglossiformes; family Notopteridae; genus Chitala; species Chitala chitala. The sequence continues at coordinate 28,682 of JABJVR010047075.1, forward strand.
ACACGCTTTCAGAAACATGTTTTATGTATTGCCAGTGACACTTTGTGTATTGTGCGCTTCTGTTCCATACACAGACACTTCACAATGCAAAGTTGCCTGTAGCCTGTGAGGATCAGTCAGAGCTGTTTGGAGAGGTACGTTATTGCCACGTACTGTTCTGCACAGCGAGTGACTTTTGTGATTTTTGGGTTGGTTGGTGGAAGGTTCAACAGGTGGTCAACAAAAGAATAGCACACCTCCACCACATATGCTGGCAGGACTGCGGGAGGTCAAGAACATGGCATAATCGAGGAAGTTACGAGCTGAGGTTGGGTTGTAATTCGGGGGGGGGGGGGGAACTTGCGCATATCAGGTCCACAGTGTTCGGATGCCCACCCACCCCCACACCAACACCCCCACACACACACACACACCCGCGCCGGTGCGCGAACA
>JABJVR010047076.1:0-29112 GCA_025773905.1 Chitala chitala
GAATAAAATATAAGTTTATGAGATTTGTAAATTATTGCATTCCTTTTTTATTCACAATTTGTACAGTGTCCCAACTTCTTTGGAATCGGGTTTGTAGTAACAGTTTGTGACATAAGAATTAAACCACCTAAGTTTCACTACGGCCCACAATAGTTTGAAGCAGGTTTATGAGAATAGAATGATCAGCAGGATCAAAGGCAGCACTAAGATCTAACAGAACATGTTCCCTGCATCAGATGAAATCATAATATCATTTAGAACTTTAGTCAAAGCTGTTTCTGTGTTTCTGTGAAGCCAGACTGAACCCAATACTGACAGTAGTGTTGCTGAGGGAGAATCCCTTATATTAATTGGCAGACTAGGTCTCCTCAGGACATACTGTAGGTATGTCCATCTTATTTTTTGAAAGAATCTGTCTTAACCGTTTGCTTGCAAACCTGATGTGTACTTGTTGCATTAAATGTGTGTGTATGTATGCATGTGTACATGACCACCATGTGTCTTGCTCATGCTCGTGACAAGATTACCTCCAAAGTGCTCCCACCTCTCGCTCCTTGTTTTAATTATTCCAAGAGATTATTTAAAGGTTAAAGGGCAGTGACCCTGTATTCCTCCAATGTCAGCAGCCCTGTGTGTGTATGCATGCATATTTAAAGGAATGCTAAAACATTTTCTTAAAATGTGATGTAGAAATAAAAAAATTATAAAATTAAATAAATTAAATTTAAAAAAAACAATGACATTCAAAACATGCCTTGCAAATGCTTTAACTCATAATTTCTCAGAATTCTGGATTATTTTAATATTCATTTTCACAAATTATTGATTCAGTGCAGGTCCTAGAGGTCTGGAATCAGATCACACAAAGTGCATGGCAGTTTAAGGAAATTTTACTTGGTGTGTGTGTGTGTGTGTGTGTGAGTGTGTGTGTGCCATAAGTTTGATTGAAAACATCATTCAAGAAGTTGATTATTATCAATGATCAATCGCATAATTATAACAGAAAATAAAAACTTTTTAAAATTGTCCCTGTCTTATTATAACTGGGTTAAGGTGACTCACGCAATTAAACTCTGGGTGGAAGTATCATCATCAGTACAGTAATTTCTAATCTGTTACCTCTTTTCACCGTAAAACTTGACCTGCATGACCGCAACAATAAGACCTCCGGCCTGAAGGGGGCAGCACAGAAAGTGCCCCATACCTTGTAGTAAATCTTACAGAATAGTTTTAATGAAATGTTCTCACTCCCAAAACACCCTAGCAGAGCACACGCAGGGCCCTTTAAGCCATCTGTAATTTTTCATATATAAAAACATTTCACGATTTGCGTAAGAAATGTCAGATATGTGGTGAGTGCAGGCGGAGGAAGGTCTCCAGCGGAAGTTCTTTCATCCAGACGGGCGAGAAGATGGCTGCGCTGAGGCTGGTGCTGTCCGGTACCGGGAGGACTCTCCTCAACACCCCGAAACCTGCCCACACTCCCAGGGTGAGTGAGAGTGTCACGGCGGTTTCGTGTGTATCGGTCAGTGGGCTTTACACGTGGGGGCTCGGTGAGCCACAGCAGAATAGTACCGGGCGTTTTTACACTCGCACACATAGTGTGTGTTTGTGATCACGCAAGGTCATTCGGGAAACGGCGTCCTACCGCTTGGAAATAAACCATTTTTCGAGAGAAGGAGATAGTGATGCTGACGGTTTGGTGTTTCGACATGTTGTTGACTGGGTGTATTTAGCCGAATTCAGTTTTTGCATGAAAACAGCCAGACTGTTGGCTTCCAGTGCAGTGCTGTGTTGTGCTGAGTGTGTTTCTAGCACATCGGTGTATGAAACAGTGGCATGCAGGATCCACGGAAATAACGGGGTTATGTGTGTACTGGGTTATGTGTGTACTAGTGTGTACTGAAGATTACATTACTTAAGTTAAACTCATAAGACCTTTGCTTAAGACTCAGCAGAAGGAATCATTGTGGAAAAAAACCATTGCGTTTATGAATGAAATGCAGACCACAGTTAACTATTATACAACCTTAAATCTGTCTGGTCTACTTACGACATCTAGAAAAACGTAGAATTTAAGGATTCATTGTCAACAAATTGAACCTAAGTAATTGATCGCCACGTTCAAAGCAAAATAATGGCTTAGTAGCATTTGTTATAAGCTGCAAGGGTGATAATATGAATAAAATGTGTGGTTGCAGAGCTGTTTGTGTGTGTGTGTGTGTGTGTGTGTGTGTCAGTCAGACCTGTGAAGGGAAAGTATGCAGCTCTCCGAGTTGAGAGGAATATGGGAAAAGGGCTAAAGAGAGGTGACTTTCCGGGAAGACGTTTCATGACAGCATTGTCTCTTTTGGTTCTCGTTGCTGAGCTATTGAAACCGGTGTAGACTAGACTACAGGTGTAGACTAGACTACATCCACACAGTAATATGTGGTTATTCTCCTGATCTTTAACCTTTTTTTTTTTTTTTTTTGTCAGGCTAATATGTCGTTTGCGAATCTGTCCCGTGGAAGGAAGGTGGCCCTGTCAACACTGGGCATACTAACGGCAGGGGGTGCTGGTCTGGTCCTGGCCTTGCATCAGTCAGTGAAGGCCTCTGATCTTGAGTTGCACCCTCCTTCCTATCCCTGGAGTCACAACGGTTTGTTGTCCTCCCTTGATCATGCCAGGTATGCTCCCCTTCCTCCTGCTCCTCTTCCTGGCCAGGGCACAAGTTAATGTAGTATAGTTATTGCAGAACCACAGCAAGAAATGCAGCTATCAGAAGTGAAATAAACTCTATTCCAATGTTTAAAGCTAATTTAAAGATGAGTTTCTTAATCACCGTATTTTTACGAATATAGCGCACACGTACACATAATGAGCACACTCACGCCATGTGAAGCTATCGCCAGTCGGCAGCTAAAACAGCACACATGAGTTTTGCTTGTGAAGCAGTGAATAGCTTTAACTGCAGCACTTTTTGGACACATTTTTCATTGAAAAATACTGTGCTATATTTCCCTTCTAACTAAACTACCATATGGGCACTGAGAATTCCAGCCCTAGCAAGTAACATGTCACACATGATAAAAAAATAGTAAAACACTACAAAGAAAGTAAAAAAAAATACACAAAGAGAAAGACATCCAACACAACTAAATAAATAATCACACTTTCCTCTTAGCATGTTTTATGCCTGCCTACTAGAAAATTCAGTATCGCTACAGTATTTTATTCAAATTTAACATCTTTTAAAGTCTTATTTATCTTTAATTACACATTTGCTTATTTAATATTTATATAGTTAAGTTAATAAATGTGGGACTTATATTTATTCTTACAGGCTGCCAAAGCAAAGTTCATACATGGCAGATTTTAAATTAAGTCTTTGCTCACATAGAGTGTAGACTGAAGTCATGTCGCAGACAGAAAGCTGGCTGCTCAGGTGGATCAGAAAGCATGGCTGACCTTTGGAGAAGGGAACGTAGTGCTGGAAATGTGTAAAGATGATGTTGATTCTTTTACCTTGGGTTTGGAGGATTCAATTGTACTGACGTTTCTGTTTGACAAGCAAGTTGACATTTAAAATAAAACTATATGTCCTGCCTTTAATAATTAAAGCTTTTAGTTTGTATGGCAGACAGGATAAATCAGCATCAGCCCAAAATGTGTGTCGTTGACTTTAATGGAACTTATTTTGTAAAATTTCTAAATAAAATAATAATCGGGAGCACATCTGTTATTCCCACCCTTAAACACATGAAACAAAAATACACGTCATTAAGATTTATTGATTTATTGATTTGCACTTTTCATGAACTGAAGGCATTATCAACACCTGTTTTAACAGCATAACAAATGACTCTAATTTAAAATAAATAGCAGCTTGCTTCAGACATATCTATGCTGGGGTATACAACCATTCTGTTTTATAGTCTTAATTACACTCTGACATATACTTACAGACGGGTCACAGGCCACAGAAAGGAAAGTTTGGCTGCTATTGTCACGGTCTTCACTATCAGTGATCAGTGGGTTTTGGTTACACAGTAAGCTTAATTATATGTAAGAAAATGGGAGGCTTTGCAGATGGTAAAACTCATGTAATACACACATTATATTCGAGAAAATTAGATTAGATTCAACTTTATTGTCATTACACATGTATAGATACAGGGTAATGAACAAAATATGGTAATTGTGTAGCCTATCCGGATTTTAATGTCTGTGACTGTTTTAAAGAAATGCAGGGATATTCAGTGAAGAACTTGCATATATATTTTGTTGTAAATTCAAACATTGCATATAGATGATGGTACAGCAGACAAGAACACTCAGTACTTGTGATTTTTTTTGCTTATGTTTTTTTTAAAGAGAACTTCCTGGAGTACTGACGTTTGCCCTGTTTTAATTTCACCTCAGCATTCGCCGTGGCTACCAGGTCTACAAGCAGGTGTGCGCTGCCTGCCACAGTATGGAATACCTGGCGTTTCGTAACCTGGTGGGCGTGTCACACACAGAGGCTGAGGTCAAAGCTCTGGCTGAAGAGGTACCGCTGAGCCCTTCTGCCTTACTGTTCACTCAATTACCATCACAGCACAGAGCTGTGGGCAGTAAGAGCCGTGTCTATTTCTATTTTATTACTGTCAAGTTGTCTGTTCTTAGCGGGGCCTCAGTGTTTGTTTTTCTGAACTATTGTGACACAGTTGATGTCTGCTGATTTATTATGTTAATAATAGTAAATATTGTGCTCATTATGTTTGTTAGACTTTTTGCCAAAATTAAAGTGGATGTTTCATAAAGGAAGTAATAAACAGTGATAAATAACTGAAAGATTAGTTTGAGGTGTTGCTGAAGTAGAACATAGAAATAAATATTTATTCATGTCAATGGCTGCTGAAAGCAGTGGGGAAACCCGTAGCCATTGTACCTGTGCAGTAAGCAGGTAAAATAACAAATAGCCTTGCTATGCTTGATTTTATTTCATGACGTTTTTTTTAGCTGAAACAATTTCCTAAGAAACTCAGTACAACACGCTATGCTTAGAAAATAAATTTTAATAATTTATAAATGGCATACAATATTAACCTTTAGGAGATCATGATCATATTGATCTCCAGACTGCAGTGTGTGTTGGGCACTGAGTTGCATTTTATGTATTTACACAGTTGGGGGCTTCAACTTAATGACAGTGATTGTAAATGGCTGCACATTGACTGACTTTCAGGTTGGGCAATAGTTCATAATGACGTTCAGTTATTTTGCTAATGCGTTATAGTCGAGGCAGTAACATGTAGGTTTTCCTTAAAATGTTTCCTCCTGAGGACACAGACTGAAGAACTAGAGCAATTAATTTACAGTTGTGTGAGTAATGAATAAAATATAGAAGGAAAAGCACAGGGCAATGGAGGGTAGACCCATCTGCCTGGCTGTCCCTTGGTGTGCTAAGACCTGAGCTGCCTTTTTTTCAGCTTGAGGTGGTAGATGGCCCCGATGAGACAGGAGAGATGTTCACACGTCCAGGGAAGCTGTCTGACTACTTCCCCAAGCCGTACGCCAACCCAGAGGCCGCCCGCGCGGCTAACAATGGAGCCTTACCCCCAGACCTTAGTTACATTGTCAACGCCAGGTATGACACGCCGTCTGGTACCATCTTTGTTCGGTGTGTTAATTGTGTAAAAGTTCTCTCACTCACAATGTTCCTACACTGTTCTTGAAGACATGGCGGGGAGGACTACGTCTTCTCCTTGCTAACAGGCTACTGTGACCCTCCTCCGGGAGTTTCTGTGAGGGAGGGTCTCTACTACAATCCTTACTTCCCTGGTCAGGCCATCGGCATGGCCCCTCCCATCTACAATGAGGTTCTGGAGTATGATGACGGTCAGTAAATTCGTTCCCTGTCTTATTATTTTGGGTCCATGATTATCGTCAGACACTGTGATTGGGTTTTTGGTGCACGAAAATGGTGCATGAAAAAAATTCAAGAGGAATGCAAACCATAGAAACTTATACACAGCACTTCATCTGTTCATAATTTCAGTAGGAGATAAAACAGACATTAACACACAGCAAGGGTCTCTTTTGATAGAGCACAATGTTGATGTCGGAATAACTGACGGTTCAGAAGTCACTAATCTAATTTACATTGCTAACAGCGTTTTAACGTTTTATAGATGAAGAAGTAAGGAAAGGCGTAGTGTAACAGTGTGGGTATACTGTGACAGAGGTGAACAGGTGGTTTTGCGTTGCCCCTGCAGGTACCCCCGCCACCATGAGTCAGGTAGCAAAGGACGTGTGCACGTTTCTGCGATGGGCTGCGGAGCCGGAGCACGATCAGCGCAAACGCATGGGATTGAAGGTGAGAGCACACGCGCAGCACCCCTCTCGCCTCCACACTAGCGAGGGAACAGAGCTCAGGTGGGGAGACAGTACACTGTCTCGACGTGTGTAACTGTTTGTGGGTCCATTACCTACACCGACTCAGTCTGGGTCAGAACCCAGAATGTTCTGGTATAGTGCCTCTTGATCATGCTCTCAGTATGAATCTAGTGAATAGTCTGGCTGTGTGTGTAACTAAAATGTTACTCTTCAGGTTTGCCAGGTAATATAGGTATAACCATATAATCTTAAACTGGCTGACCTTGTGCAAACTCAAGATTGTCAAAGTTGGGGCATGAAACGAAACGCTGGGGTGTGGAGGCACTGCAAATGGAAAATGGGACACTAGAGGCAAGGGTCAAGTCTGACACGCTTTTCCTGGGGCGAACTTTGCATTTGTCAGTACACATTAAGTTTATCGTAAAAATTTCAATAGTGCAGGATTAACTGTGGATGAGTTTTTGTCATTTTTGTCTCTGAAACACATTTTACCTCTTTTCAATTACATGTGTCTACTTGCACACACAGAGCAGAAACACTGTACAGTCCTGTACACCTACATGTGTTTCAGTAAATCTCTACCTCTTCAATACATGCACAATTTGTGAGTTGAGTGTATATAGGTAGTCCCTTGTCAGATTTTACTTTAATTTCTTGCATATGTGTAGAAAGTGCTTCAAGATATGTAAAATAATTTGGACGTACAGTTTTATGACATGCTGATAAAGTATGGGTCTGTGTCTCCTTCCAGCTGCTTATGGGTTCAGCTGTGTTGCTACCACTCGTTTACTACATGAAGAGGCACAGGTGGTCTGTGCTGAAGAGTAGGAAAATTGCCTACAGACCGCCCAAGTAAAGCCACCTCACGTCACCCGCCAGGCGGTCTCATTCCTCGGCCCACCTTCGGTTCCAGTTGCTCCCATTGGCCATCAAATCTTCGGAGAGCAAAGCGTACATAAAGCTGTGGTTGTCCACGTCATTTTATTGTGTTCTTTTTCAGATTACTTTCTAGGAAGGAGCTTCAAGACAACCTTTTGCCCAGTGTTTTATTAAAAAAAATAAATTATAAAAACAAAAAGGAAACATTGGTCACAGGTGGTCTCCATTTATTTTGGTAAAAGTCTCAGTTTTGAGCTTACCACATTGTCCTAAAATTATGTGAATACCTGACATATTATGGTGTTCCTAATAAAATAAGTACTGTCACTCATGATCTTTTGTGTGTCTTTAAAGGTCAAATAAATGGAACCGCATGGCTTTAGCTATGGTTGCTGTAATACGTTATGCTGCATGTTTTCACGTGTTTCATCTTGTTTTGTACGTGTCAACGTGCATGAAAACGCGGCTTTTAAAACCCGCCCTAAAACTCTTAATTTCGGTACTGCAGGGTTGACTTGAGAGCGTAGCAACAGTAGCCAAGTTTGGTCTTTTCAAAATAAAAGTCCTGATGTTTTACACTCGGTCGTCTAAATTTATTTAACCTGCACGCGTAATGTAAATCTGCATCAAACGGTGGTTATCGTTGAAATAACGTATATTCAGCACAGAACATTTAAGTCTGTTTATCGTGTACTTAAATACTATGATACCGTCCTTCGCGCTTTTCTGTGCATGAGCTAAGAGTCGCGTCACACGTGTTGACACATGATTGGTTAAAGTGCGCATGCGTTCCGTACCGGAACTGCTGTACTGACAATAAACACGTTTCCGTATCGCCCCCAACCCCTGTAAGAGAGCGAAAATGGAGGCTTTGAATAAATTGAAGCAGTTTGATGCGTATCCTAAAACCCTAGAGGATTTCAGAATAAAAACATGCGGCGGAGCTACAGGTGAGATGGTCGTGTTATCTCTTTCCGCTGTTTTTATTTGTAAGCACCTGAATGCTTACTAACGCAGCATACTGTTAGAGGTTTTGCCTATCTTGCTGGAAGATGTTGCATGTAACAGCGATTTACTGCTGATGGTCACTGTGTTAGTACTGTTGACCGTCACGTCAATTAACTTACATTTAGAGAATGGTGGTTTTGTGTTTTCTTGAAGTAATTTATGTTATCTTTTTTCCTTTCAGTAACCATAATTAGCGGATTAATCATGTTGGTCCTGTTCTTCTCAGAGTTACAGTATTATCTTACAAAGGAGGTATGCTATAGCATTTGATGTTTGTTGACTAAAGAGTACCCATTGATGGTATCAAGATGTTTTTACATAATGTTCGTGTTACGTCCGGTTTACATACAGAATTCAACCACATCAACAAGGTGTTTTGTGAAACAGAACGTTTAATGACCAATGTCTGATTTCTACTGTTTTTACAGATCCATCCAGAACTGTTTGTGGATACATCACGTGGAGACAAGCTAAAAATTAACATTGATGTCATATTTCCACATATGCCATGTGCATGTAAGTTGGGAAATGCAATCCACTTTCAAGAGAAAATTTGTTGATATTGTATTTGAGTCTAAAAGAAATGCTTTCATAGTCTTGATAATCTCTGGTGAAGAGGGCTTAGAGAGATGTTTCGACATTGTCCAGTCTTTAAAAGTAACACCAAGGCATTTCAGACTGCAGATACACATTCATCCTAGAACCAAGTGTACTACATTTAAAGCTTGTAACACACTGTCACCTCACACCTTCAGGGTTGTGCGTTTGAATTCAGCACTGTGTGTGTGGGTGTGTGTGAGATCTCCCCATGTTTGTATTGCCTACCTCCCAAAGCGAGCTTGAACCAGTGAACCATAGACTCTAAACTGACTTCATTGCATTTGTCATGAGAGACTGCAGGTGGTGGAAAATAAGTGGACTCGTTTGGTCAGAACTGAATGGACTGATCTTAAAAACGTGTAATGGCAGTAAAGTGGCACTGTGCGCCCTCCTGACGATAAGTTCCTCTTCCTCAGACCTCAGCATAGATGCCATGGATGTTGCTGGTGAGCAGCAGCTGGATGTGGAACACAATCTGTTTAAACAGCGTCTGGACAAGTTTGGCAAGCCTGTCACCGCTGAGGCAGAAAAACATGGTGACTGGTGCCCCTCACACACACATCTGATGTAACACACAACGCACACAGACCTTGACAGGTTTTGATATCTTGAACACTGCACAGTGCAGTACGCCACCTTGAAACAGCCCATTAGCACTAGCAATATAAAGTAGATTATGTCTAAACATATCTGAAAATAAGGCCATGTTATCTTATTTAAATTGTCTCTTCAATACTGATCTTCTGGGTACTTCAACTAATGCTCAACATGCTAATAATTTCCCTGCAAGGAAGGCACATGTAGTGTACACTATGTAAATATGCACTACATATGCAATATGATGAGCACGAATGACTTTCGTTAAAGAAAATACTAATTGCATATTTACAAATGTCCTTTTACTACAGATCTTGGAAATGAAGTGGGTGAGGTGTTTGATCCAAGCAAGCTAGACCCTGACCGCTGCGAGAGCTGTTACGGAGCTGAAACTGATGACCTGAGGTGAGCTGACTGTAATAGACTGTAACCTCTAGGGGTGGAGGGCATGGACTACATAATTATGTATGTCAGCTATTCTTGTCGGTTTTATCATATCAGAGTTGGTGTTGTGCCAGATTCAGTACCGACACGAACGGTGCGTCGTTACATTTACGATAGGTGTTGCAACACCTGCGAAGACGTAAGGGAAGCATACCGCCGGAGGGGCTGGGCGCTGAAGAACCCAGACACCATCGAGCAGTGCAAAAGGGAGGGCTTCAGCCAGAAGATGCAAGAGCAAAAGAACGAGGGCTGCCAGGTCTACGGCTTCTTGGAGGTCAACAAGGTATTCACACAAACGTGCAAACCAGTCAGCTGCTGTTTAGCCGTTTATTTATTTTGCTAATTACTCTTTGCCTTCATAGGTGGCAGGAAACTTCCACTTTGCACCTGGAAAGAGCTTCCAACAATCTCATGTTCACGGTAGGGTGGCTTCATACAACAGTCAAAGTACTGCTGCTCGTGAGGCGAAAGAAGTCTTTGCTCTTCTGGTCTGACTTAGGTTTAAATTGGCTAACCTGACAGAGAATAAGACTTCAGCATAAAAATGATCTGCTTCCGAGTTGTAAAAGGCTCTAGTTCCACTCGGAGCTTATAATTGTACGGTGTTGTACAACCGATTATAATTCTACATTTATGGTAGTGCTGATCTATCAAGTCAGACCAGGTGTGGCAACAGACTTCTTGTGCTGGTTGCTTCCAATCACATGCAAGCGCTTCTGCCACTGATTATTGGTGATTTAGACCAGTAGGCCTGTTGTCATGGTGTAAGAGTACTTTAAAGTACAGAACAGCAAACCCCCTACCATGTAGTCCTATACCAGTCACCAACACTTAAATTTTTATTTATCACTTTGACCAAGGCATTGCAATTTGAAACTCTTTAGTCCATAATTCAAACTTTTTGTTGTATAGAAGAAGGATTCGCTCCCAATTTGTCTCAAACATGATTAAGTAACAAGGTATACGCTGTCTAGCAGGACAACCTGTGTACTTAAATTATTTACATTTGGTCCCAATTGTTTACAGGGGCTCACATATATTCCAGTTAATTAGAAATAGGTCATCTAGAAGATTGAACTGTCAGCAGTCTTAGTCAGATTAGCCTTTAGCATCGGACTGTGAAGTATCTGTCTGACCACAGCTAGCTGATGTGCTGTGATCCGAATCTAGTAGAACCACCTTAGGTCAAGCCAGATACCTTGTCCTTAAAATGCAGACTCCTGGCTTTACTGAGCGCCACTGCCTCAGTCTTCACACCTGCACTCTGGAGCTCAGGATAAAGCCAGGAGATGCATATCCGCCTCCAAACCTGGAGGCTGCTCTTGTCCGGGAGTATCGTGCAGTGACCTGTTTCCACCCTTTCTTTCTGCAGTGCACGCTGTGGAAAGTAAGTTTTTATTTATTTATTTTTTAATCAAAACACACATACTCCCCTGCAAACATACCTGTAAAGCAATTGGACCTGACAGAACTGGTGTTGAATATGCAATTACCCTGTTACTTAACGGTGATAAACTAGCCATCTTAACAGCTTTGCAAATGATGCACTTATGCCAACTAGTTTGGATGGTGATTAAACATGAATTCACTAGCGTTGATAATGCTACGTCTTTGCTTTAATAGTGCTTGAATCAAATTCAGCTTATATTCAGTACTTAAAATTAAGAAATAAAGGACTATGGTTTCCTTCAGTTTTAAAGAAAATAACCTTTCTTTACAGTTCATGACCTACAAAGCTTTGGACTTGACAATGTAAGTACAGGAAACACTTGGCTTATTTTAGAGTGATCCCAATTTCATGTTCACACAGACAACCCTATGGTGCACTACCTTACCGTAGTTTCCTTCCAGATCAACATGACACATTTAATCAAACACCTGTCTTTCGGGAAGGACTACCCTGGCATCGTAAACCCCTTGGATGGAACAAATGTTGCTGCCCCTCAAGGTTAGACCATTTATGCCAGTTTAATTACAGAACAAGTGCTTGGTTTCTTTCAGTTTGGCATACAGATGTTGGAAATGAAGAAATGGCAATATAAAACATTTTTACATTGCTCAAACAAGAGGATGTGGGAAGGGGGTAAAATTGAAGGAAGTGATAAACTGGATAACAAAGTTTAAAATGGTTGTATGGTACCACAGTGCATTACCTGAAATGCAGTCAAAGGGTGACAGTCTTGAGGTTTCCCACCCCGTTTATGGGTGGTAACTTTAAACCATGGCCTTTATTTTAAATATTCACTTTCAAATGGTTTACAAAGAGGTGGTGATTTGAGTCTTATTGCGTGCAAAAAAACGACTTCAGCATCGTATGCCCATCCCGATGGCCATGAATGTTCCGAACGTGCCGCCGCTTTGCATCATGGTCTTTCCCACACCGCCCATGAGTTCTCTTCCCCTCATCCCAATCCTGGAGAGAAAGGACCACACGTTTGTTTGCTAGGTAGTGCGTAACAAAATACTAAGAACGACAAGCCAAGTGAAAAGCTTACGTGTACAGCCAGTACCAGATCAGTATATGGGATGTACTGAGTTTACTAATGAATCGCAGCCGTTGCCTACGAGTCTGTGACATTGCTCAGGAAGCCAACTTTACAGTGCAAGTTGGCCAAACATTTATCTGCATATTCACATGTGCAGCGTTAACATGCGACATTACCGACCACATATCGGTACCATTGCTTATGAGTACGAGGGTGCGTTTAATTAAAGATAAAAAGGTAGTGTACCTGAGACACGAGAAGGTTCCGAACATGGCACCTGCAGCCATACCCACAGCGAAGCCCATCATGAAGCCCATCTTGACTCTGTCAAAGCAGCTCGGCTGTGTCTGTCCGTACGGTCCAACCGCTACCGGCATCTGTAAAGGTAACGTGGGGTGCCGACATTTAAAACTGCTCCGACCTGCTGTACTTTGTACACACGGCTGACACATCTGACATGCGTAGCTACGGGCTTCGCGTACAGAAAAACGTAAACCGCGCCGTCAAGATAAAAAGCCAGTAGAAAATATCTCGTTACACACGCTAAAAAACCGCTTAAATTTCACGTTTCAGGTCAAACGTGAAATTTAAGCGATTTTGTATATGCAGCTTTGCAGTGGCGCTAATGCGGGTCACCTCGGCCTGGCCTTGAAACCTCGTACATGACTGTTTCGGCGTAAAAAAAAAAAATACATTCGTTTCCCTAATGGTCTTTTTGATGTGAATGTACTCTTACCTTTTCTGTTCAGTGTTTTCTGTAACTCTGACTTTTGGGGTAGCTATATTATTCCAAAGTTAGCTAGCAACTCCGCCAAAACAAATCACTAAGAGACCATCACGTAAAGGAAGTGACGTAATAAAATCTCATGTGTGTTGGGTGAGTCGTTCTACGCCGTACAGGAAGTGACGTCTTAAGCTGTCACGTGATTGGGAACGCTAATAAAAGGCGTCAGAATTGTGTACTGCCCCTTGTGGTAAAAACATTTCTAACGTTGGTTCTCATGGTTTTTTTTTTTTTTTTTTTTTTTGTAGCATCCATGATGTACCAATACTTTGTGAAGATCGTGCCTACTGTCTATGTTAAAGGAGATGGGGAGGTTAGTTTATGAATCATGTTTTCATGTAAATGTTTCATGGATCAGGTGTAAGTTTTTCCTTAGTATTTTCTGCCCAGCGATTACTGTTTTTAAAATGCGTGAAACTAATTTGTACTGACTTCTAAATGTAAGAAATACAAGAACCATTTTCATATATCTAGCTCACATTCATTTAAATTTTTTTACGCAACTTTTTATTCAGAAGCATATTTATATATTTTTTTTGTGCACTTGTGAACTTCTGTAAATGAACAGAATCCCTAGACGTGTGTTGATCTGTGTGTACTTTGCAGATTGTGAAGACAAACCAGTTCTCAGTGACCCGACATGAGAAAGTAGCCAATGGGCTGATTGGAGATCAAGGCCTGCCTGGTGTGTTTGTGCTGTATGAACTCTCCCCAATGATGGTGAAGTTCACAGAGAGGCAGCGGTGAGCTACATCACAAACACGAGTTCTCTTTAGGCCAGCTGTAATGTACTCTGTAATTACAATCTTTTTTTTCTCCCTCTCATCAGTTCTTTTACCCACTTCCTTACTGGAGTTTGTGCTATTATTGGGGGAGTGTTCACAGGTATGCCCGTCACCTGTTTACAGTGGTGTTCTCGCTGTGATTTGCACACTGCTATCAGAAAGGTTTGTTGTTCTGATACACATTACATGCTGTTAACCACACCCAAGTTTACTTTTTCGTTGTCCTGGTGAGTTTAAAGTAAAGTTGTTGATGTCTCATCTCCCCCTATGTCTGTTGTTTTGTCGCCCCCTCCCCCCCCCCAACTTTCTGAAGTGGCTGGACTCATTGATTCTTTCATATACCACTCTGCACGTGCAATTCAGAAGAAGATTGAGCTGGGAAAAGCATCTTAGTTGGGGAGGATGAAGATTCATCGCAGCCAGGATTTACTGAAATATTGCTGCGTCTTCATTTGCTCCGGTCATTGAGTATTGAAGATGGTAAAGGTCACCGTAACCATTCTTCTACAGCCCCCATCCTACATAATCCCAGCAGGGGTGGACATTACTCTATCCCATTGTGCCTCTCTGCTGCCCCCTGCTGACAGAATTACAGACATTCTAACACTGGACCAAGGAGGGGGAAACCACAAAACTTGCCAATGAATGTAAAAATGGTTTTCTCTGATCTGCCACAAATACATTTACAGCTATTTTTTGGCACAGTTTTTATTGCATTTCTTTAATTAATTTTTTTGTTTCATTTTCTTTCCCATGTCCTGTGTTTGAAGGTGTGGTGGTTTTTTTCTTTTGTATGCCTTTGTTAAGGAGTGGGGGGTTGGGTTAGTGTTCTTGAACACTCTGCACGTCAGTCCTGCTACGCTGGGTTTTTGTCTCAAATCCAGAATGCTTGCTGTCTGTGTATGGGTGCGTGTGTGTGGCGTTTTCTTTGTGTGTGGGTGCGTGTGTGTGTGGTGTGTACTCTGTGTGCTTTTTCCTGGTTTTGCCAGCAATTAGTTCTTCACCATACATAGTGCATGCTGGGGTGGTTACTTTGAATCTCCAAACTGCCGTCTCTGAGATTTTCCCCCCCATTGGTTGCCAATGCAGACACAATTGAAGGACTGCGTCATTGACGTTTTATGCTATCAGTCACACAAAGTGACTGCTGCAGAGGTAATTTGAACCAATCGGGACACATGTTATGTCATGCTTGCACTCGTAAGACCCAACTGGAGCTGTGAGGATGTGTGTGTGTGTGTGCGTGTGCGTGTTATCTGGTGCTGTGTATAACCCATGACAGGGTTTCGGGTGTCCAAGGGATGTATTTATATTTTAAATGTTCTGTCTTTTTCTGAACCAAAATAAACGTTCAGTGAGTTTACTTTTGAAAATCATTTTTATTTTTGCATGTAGTACAAAAGAACGACTGAGTGGGGGAGAACTGGTGACAATATTTGTCTTTTACAAATATAAAAGTACGGCTTTTATACATTAAAGTACTAATAGAAACAATCTGAACCATTAAGGCAGTGATGCCTATACACTTTATACAAACAGTGCAGACTGGAGTTAGAAATCTTTCTAAAATGAATCCAATCCTAATACATATCTAACTGGATTTACCGGCCAGTGCTTATTTAAACCTAAAATTCACAAAGCACCGTGTGTTTCAAAGAAAACTTCAAAAATTACAAGTACCTTGACAAAATGAGTCATTAAACTGAAAGCTACAGTGAAACGATGTAGAATTATATTAGTCAGAACACAACTTTGCACAGCAGCTCATCATACACGTGGAAGTCCATGCAAGACAGTATTTGGCGAGAAGAATTCCTCTCACAGAGAACAACAGTCTTTTTCACCTTTCAGGCCAATGCCTGCCCGATGGAGGACGACGTCAAAAAGGAGGATATGGCCGAACATCTGGCAACCCTACTTTAGACCAACTGTGCCCTAAGCTAAAACGGTGCAGAAAAACAAATTGTCACTCTGACCAACTCTCCTGGTGTTTTGAATTAATTAAATGTTGGTTTCTGATGACGTTTCACATAAATATGAATATACAGACTCAATGTCATCAGTATGAACAGACAAATTACTAAAGTTCCTGCTACTAGCCCCCAACCACGGCATGTTCTGAATGGTTATCACATCAGCAGGGACATTCCCTAGTGGTTTCTTCTGGTACTCAAAGCCTGACCAGGGTCAAAACACTGAAAACACAGCCAGCATAACCTACAACGTGCATTGGGGCTCTGATTGGCACTCTGACGTACTGTGCATTTGTGAACAGACTTCACACCTGTTCTACCCCTGTTTCTGTGTGTTACATGTGAGAGCCTTTTCTAAGCCAGACTCTGACTACATCTCTGGCACGGGCCATCAATTTGCTCACAAACTCATCCACTCTGTCTCCCCCACTATGTCCCCTGTTTCCAGTTACATTGTCAATATCCCCTCCCATTCAGAAAGGCAGTGTTTATCAGTGTCATTGCCCCTAAAATTAAGTAGATCTTTTGTCTCAGCCTTTAAAATCAGACTCAATTTTGACGCATTGATTATAGTCACAGCACACTGAGAAGGCATGTGATCGGCTGGACGGGTGTCATTCAGGATATACAGAAGGCTGTCTTTGACAGACTCACTCACGGCTGAACTCATTTGTCTGGCTTGTTCACTCGCCACCTTAACAGCAGCGCCAGCACCACTAGCTCCTTGATGTGATGTCTGATGTGTCTTGAATGTAGACAGCTTAATCCCACCCTAACCCCATCACCCCTAAATGCTCCAGGACAGTCTAGTGTACTGCATGGTGTAGCCAATGCAAAAAACCCCACAGTATTGCCAATATCCTCCAGAAATAAACAAAATAATGAATACATAAAACCAAGCAGTTAACCAACTAAGCCGAATATTACGACTGTTGTACCATAAACACAAGGTCCCCAGCACTTGTCCCAGGTTAACCAAAAAAAGGGAGAGGCAGAAAAAGAAATTACTATGATTATTATATTTCTACTCCTGGGAAGTTTGCGCAAAATATGAACTCCACTGTAACCTAGCAGAAGCAAATGGTGACAATGATGTCTTCTCATGGCAGCAACTCCAGCGTTCAGCAATCGCAGATCTGTAGCTGGATCATGGCACCAACTGTACCCGATGGTCTTTGTTTCTGCATTGTGATGAAGAAGCACTTTATATAAGAAGCACCAATATATAAAAATGTGTCATTCACATTCATACTTACCAATATAACCTGTTTATTCTGTAATGTTAGCATGCCCAGAAAGGGCTGGGCTGCCAGTCAACCTTGGGCCCCCAGAGGATTTTTTTGACCACACTGTGGAGTTTTGGTTCCTCTCCTCTGCTGTTCCCTGGCTTCATCTTCAGTCATCCACCCACAGTTAATTCTGTAGCTATTTTTTGTATATATATTTTTACTTAATCCCAGAGAGAAATTACATCTCTGCATTTAACCGTTCCCTTGGGGGAGCAGTGGGGAGCCACATGCAGCGCCCCAGTAGCTGGCAGTTGAGCATCTTGCTCAAGGACACAGCTGGCAAGTTTCTGTGAAAGGCGCTATATGAAAATGATTTGAAAGTCAGTCACCAAACTGGATGTGCACAGCGCTTCTGTTATGCGTAAATTTTCCTCCTGGATTTGAGCATTCTCATAATATGTAATGACATATAATATCTTACAATTTTTTCCTCTAAATCAGCAAATTATTTTTAGTTATTTTAAAATCCGTAGATGAGACCCCTCAAACGTATGAATTTCACCAACTTCCTATTTCTTTTTTACTTTTTTTCTTTTTTTTCTTCTTTTTTACCTGTATCAAAGGCCTTTTTAATGTCACCTACAGAATGCTGTCTATCACACATTAAAAACTCAACGTCTTTCGAAAAAGTTTACTACCGATGTTTTGTCCCATAGCAGCTGCGGTGTGTAGCACCGTCTCATTTTTGTCAAACATTTTTTCCGCCACACGAGGGAGTACTTGATCTTTCCAAGAGAAACTATGATAACGATGTGCTGAATATTACTTACAGGACTGCTGTTCCAGTTAGAAATCCCTTGGTTGTTAAATTGCTTTTGTGAAGACTGTGTGTGTGGCGGAGATAATGCAGTTTAACTGCAGAGCTGGTTCTCTGAGTCAGCAGACCCTCATGTCTCTTCTCCCGCTGTTATTCAAAGTGGAAAATCTGCCTTCGACTCCCACATCCTGTTTCATCCATGAAGCAAGGCAGACAAAAAAAGCTAATGGATGGAAGGCGTGCGCTCGGGTGTGGGTGGGGGTGAGCTTTGATAATTCTCGGATGTTTTCAATCCCGGGTAAATTGGGCACTGTTCCCAAGTTACCACATTAGAAAGGGTCTCAAGGGAGGAAATGATGAAGCCTACTGAACCAGTTTTCAGCACACATCTCAGTCCGGCCTTTCGAAGCACTAGGCGGTTGCTTGTTGTTCAGTACTTATTTTAGGTCTATATTTTCCCTTTATTCTTACAGCAGAAACACATATGAAAGAGAATACTGTGGATTCTGTGCTGGTTACTTTAACTGAAAGAGACTTTTAAGATTTAAAATATTGCCCTTTCAATGAATCATTCCTGCATTTGTTTTCATGTGTGAAGTCACACGGTACAAATTGGGATTTCGAACACAGCGCTCTGGGCTAGAGCCTGTTTGAGTTCATGCCGTCAGTAAGGCTTGCTGTGCTCTGTGTCTGAGCTCTCCACTGTTCACCTCCTGTTCACCGCTGGCCTCTTTGTTTATTGTAATTCATCTGCTGACAGTAACAGGTGGTTCATCCGTTGGCTGCTTCTTATTAAATTTCATGACAGTGAGATGTCTTATTTTCTTACTACTTTAGACAACCCTTTGTCACGTTAATCTGAGATTTACAGAAACGGCATACATCTCTCAGAAAACCAGAAAGATTAAATCAACCACCTTTTCTTAACAACAGGCGCAGCAACATAAACTGAATATCTGGTTGTTAACAGGGTCCATCTTTGTTTCTGTATGAGACTGAGGTCTTTCCAACCTCCGGTAACTAAACCACCCGAGATAACGCCCTCACCTGGCTTCATGTGCGGCACTGTCATTTTAAAGATATCGTTGAACACTGAATTTTAAAGACAACTCAGGCAAAAGCAGAAAATCGTTTTTTACAGAACTCCTCCATAGGACACCAAGCAGTGAAACATTTTGTTTCAGTTTTTTTTTGTTTTCTTTTTTAAAACAACATCACTGCTGTTGTGTAACAAAGCAGGCTTCTACAGTCTATCCAAAGATAATAAGTTGGCAGACGGTGCAGAGGGTAACACCCCGTCCTGGAAAAGAAAAGGACTCAATCTTCACACTCCCAGAGGATCACATGGACACAGTTGGGGGGGGGGTAGGGGACTCACATTCCATTTCGGAACACTTTACACTCTTAACGTTCACACTATTGATTGCTGTTATGTTCCCCCTGTGGTTAAGGACAGTAGGCATGTCATAGTGTGCCTCTGCACCCCTCCCTCCACACAAAGCCACAGGGGGGTAAGTGGGGGTAAGGAGGGTGAGGCAGTGGGTTTGTTTCCCTTACTGAGTGTTCAATATGCGCATAAGGCCATCGTCTCCGCAGAAGTCTGCCTCTGAGCAACTCCTTGACTCCAGCATTGATAGTCATGAGGCAGACCTTAAGACAGACGACCCTCGTTACAGCTGTGAGGCTTGCAGACAAAACGAAGCTATGAGCAAATCTGCAGGGATGAAGTTTCGGGTCAGGGACGAATTTCCCCATGAAAGCAGCTCGTCTGTTTTGTGCGTAACATAAAGGCAAGCGAATAAATATACATATGACTGTAAATGGTGTTTACTGCTTGTGTTAATGAGTACAGTTGTAGATGAAGAGAGTGATGTCCCTGTCATTCTTCGATGACAGGGACATTTGGTGAAACGACAGACCTAACTGCGCTGGGTCTGCAAGAGGCAGAACTCTGACATCAGACCCTCGATTGCTTCTTTGGACCATCACAGCTGCCTTCACACTCAAGTTGCCTTCCACGAAAAAAAAAAAAACTTTCTCTTCTTTATAAACTGAGTCTTATTTTAACTTTGCCTGTGATTGATGATGTGGTTGATTTTGAAAAATTTATTTCATGCCTGCCTCGTGGTTAGACTACTGTTAGTCATAATACACTGGACCCAATCAGTCATCCCTTGCTTACTGACAACACCGCAGCCAGACCGCTGATAAAAAAAAAACATAAACATGACCGCATCACACCAATCCTAGCTTCTGTTCTCTGGTTTCCTGTTTTCTATGGGATCTGTTTAAAATTTTTATTGTTTTTAAGAATTTAAATGGTTTAGCCCCTCGGACTGATCTGTTACACCCCAATTTCTCTTGTCTATCTCTTAGGTCTACAGACCAGATGTTACTGGTCGTATCACGGTCCAGGCATTAGAGAAAACCGTGCCTTTTAGTGTCCGCCTCTAGGCTATAGAATGGTTTACCCATTTATATTAGGTCTGCAGCTACTTTTAGATCTAAGTTAAAACCTCATTTTTCCTCCTTGTCTTTTGACTAGCATGTGATTGTTGTCATTGTGTTGGTCTGATTATTTTATTTTATTTTGTTGACGAGTTAACTGAAATCGGGCAGCGCTGTTGTGTTACAGGTGCTCTAAAAATGACTTTAAAAATTGACAATATCAGTTTTATGAAATGTGATATTTTATGAAATAGGCTGATTTTATTGGCTTATTGATTGACAGCATAAACGGCATTGTGTGAGCTGTTAATGTTGTGTGTGTGAGCTGTTAATGTTGTGTGTGTGTGAGCTGTTAATGTTGTGTGTGTGAGCTGTTAATGTTGTGTGTGTGAGCTGTTAATGTTGTGTGTGTGTAAGCTGTTAATGTTGTGTGTGTGAGCTGTTAATGTTGTGTGTAAGCTGTTAATGTTGTGTGTGTGTGAGCTGTTAATGTTGTGTGTGTGTGAGCTGTTAACGTTGTGTGTAAGCTGTTAATGTTGTGTGTGTGTGAGCTGTTAATGTTGTGTGTGTGTGAGCTGTTAATGTTGTGCTGTTCACCCTGTCGTCAGCCAATGACATCACACAACACGGACCCAACAGTGAAATGGGCTGACCACAGGGACACTTATTAAGTGACATTTTAACTGAGAAATCTGGCATTTACTGGGAATGCACTGAAAATCTGGAATATTTAGTAAAATACATTAGTATATATGTGACCACAGTCACGATAACTTAACATTTTTCCATTACTGTATAGGACGTTTTGACCTGTGCGGACACACTACGATGCTTTCTCTTCCCAGTGGCGCTCCGTAGTGTCAGTCCTGCATACGCTCATATGAATGAGATTGCTGAGTGTTGGGATTCTCAAGCACATGTGGACGCACGGAAGGGCTAACGGCCACACAGCTTTCCATCTGCTGCAGGCCACGGAAAGTCACGTGACCTCTGAGGCAGCTGTCGAGTCCTTTTCTTCTTTTTGTCCCTTTGACGCAGCAGCCTGTGAAACAGCGAGGACCTGAGTGAAGCTCACTTCCTGAGCGGCCCTGTTGCCCGTTGCTACAGCGTTGGCTTTCTGGGTGAAATGTGACCAGCAGCTGTCAGTGGGCCCCACGCTGGCCTCTGCCTTACATGGGGAGCCGTGAGGACCCGTAAGCACTGTGTCATGCGCAAATCACGCAGTGCCACCCCTCCCTGCCCCCAACCCCCCCGGCATCCTCACCAGCTCACTGGCATTAGAAGTGGCTCTTCTCCCTAACAGCCTCCCGTTTGCCATGGCGTGCTATAAATAGCGTTGCAGCAGAGAAAGCTGCTGTTGGCACCAACAGTTACACACTGTTGCAAAGTTCCTAGAAACCTTGCCTGTGGATTCTGGAAAGAATTCCCCTGCCCTTTATCCCAGTCACATCCAGTGGCACACATGTGGACTCTGTGTGCACATTCAGACTGCTGCTGTTTCTCTCTCCCACTCCTATGTGCCTCATGTGTGTATTTGTGTGTGCGGAAGTGCCACTCCAGGGTTTTGGATCTTAGGTTTTTATGTTTAACCCTTAAAGGGAAGACCTCCAAATGTGGCCTTTAATGTCTGGGTAACACCTGACACGCTGTCACTTAAAGGCTGTTAACATTGCCTTCTGTTTGCTGCCTTTCCCTCTGGCTGCACTGATTTCTTTTTTATCTTTAGTCTTAATTATTATATAAAATTTATGTTTATATTTCTGATGTAAGGATTGGCCATTCCTGCATCTGGATAAGCATGTTATTTAATAGCTATTCCATGTCTTCAGCCACGTACTACACACAAGGTCTGAATATGTATGTCTGCACAAAATGTTCTAGAATATACTGTGAGTCTTCTCGGAACTCTGACCTCAGCTGGGGTTCTGCCCCCCCCCCCCCCCGTTCCTCACTATACACAGAAACAGATGTTGTTTTGGGCTGTGAG
The DNA here is from genome assembly GCA_025773905.1 of Chitala chitala. Lineage (NCBI taxonomy): Eukaryota > Metazoa > Chordata > Actinopteri > Osteoglossiformes > Notopteridae > Chitala > Chitala chitala. Next base: position 22,398 of record JABJVR010047076.1, read on the forward strand.
GGACGGTGTGAGTGGGGTGTGTGCGTGGCTGTGTGACTGCATGCGTGTCTGTTGTAGGAACCGAAGCGCTCAGACCAAGCCTGTTTTTCATTCACACACACAAGTCTTCACCGTTCGGCCAACATCCTCAACATCTGACCCATCTCTGGCCAGGGAATGGTGAGGGGGTGTCTTTTAAGGAAAACTCCCCCTGATCGGCACCAATCACAGCTCTCATCTGACACATAAAACACGGGACTGGGAGTGTGAAACACAAATGCATTACTTTCACAAACTGTTTATTTCCTATATGTGTTCATTCTACTGACAGCAAGTCCTGTACAGATGTCTGTTTTGTAAATCCAGTGTGGCTATCAGTTGTACATGTTCCCAAACTGTGTCTTAGACCACTACACTAAGTGAAGCATCATTGCAACGATGCGTTACCTGAGGAACGTGTATGAAACATGCGTCAGATTATTAGCTGGTGTAACCACAACAGCAGCCAGCAGCACTGGTTTATTCCCAAACCATCCTACTAGGACAGGACACTTGAGGACAAAGGAAGAACAATGATGACACAAGAAAGTGGATCCCACCCATAGCAGTGAAACTCTCCCGCAATGTCCTTTTCACTTCATCTTAAAACACTTCTCAGCAGAATCACTTCTCCTTCTTTTCATGTAGTTGCTCAACCATTAAGTTTAATCAAAGCTTTCACCATCTGTGTTGTCTGTGTTTCACTGCAGTCTTTCAGGTTAAGTACCTTGTTCAAGGGAAGTACAGTACCTCTCACCCCCCCACCCCCCAAGGGAATTTAAATCTCAATATTATGACTCAATGTCCTTACCAGTTCTTACCCAGTACTAAAGAATAATAAAAACTGTTTCTGTTTTTAATGTTGGAGCTCTTGTGTAACTTTTTTTTTTGGGGGGGGGGGGGGTTATATGCCAGAATAACTAAGAAAGATGTACAGCCCACATAGTTGTAAATCTCAGCATATTAAATGCTTTTTACCATATTTGTACCTCACAAAAAACGCTGTGAACAAAGACCAAATTACACCTTGGTTTTTGTTGTCTGTTTTCCGTGCCTGACATTAAGAACATGGACATGTTCCCCTCATGCAGTAATTTCCTCGCTGTTGTGAAACGCAGTGTGTAGCCTTTGTGTTGGGTAATGTGTGCTAAAGAATACATTTTTTTCTGCCAAGTCTAATGAATAGATGCAATTCTGGAGGAACAAGATATCAATAGTTATGCACAGGATTTAAAGTCTATCTAGGCTGGGAAACAACAGAGATCTAACTACAGGGAAGTCTGTGAAGATTCTCAGTCGTCCAGGTGAGGTTATCTGGAAGTGTAGTCATGTCAACTGGACTTCTTTCTCGTTTACACAGAAACGTCTCACCTTTTACCAAAATGCTTCTTCAGTTCTTAACTTCAACAAGATAGAAGTCCAGTTGACGTGACTAAACGTCCAGATAACTACAGTAACACTACAACCAAGCCTGATGCTCAAGTGTTGGATTTGTGCACGATTTGGAGATTTTGTTTCAATTCCCACCTTTCTGACACCTAAACCTCCAGGTGTTCTGGACTGCTGTTGAAGTAGTTCTTTATTCATTAAGAGCTAAAACTGAGCGGAATTGTTCAGAAGTCCAGCCCAGGAGGACCGAATGATGTCAAAAGTTCCATTCTCACTCCTATACATAAAATTCCAACCCCTCTCCCAGTTTGTGGTCTCTTAATAATTTCATGCAACCACTTTGCTCAGCACTGAATTTGGAAAAATCGGGATCACATGACGAGCACATGACCAGTTTGCCTGTGATGTGCCCTCTCTCCTTTAATTCCATGATGTTGGCATAAATTAGGTCAATGTTGAATGAAGACATCTTTGTTACTAGACAGAAGAATGAGGCGTGAGAAGACGTTTGAGGTTGTTAACAGCCTGAGGGAGGAAGTCACAGCACATATTTAGCAAAAAGGAACTGAGACAGAGTGTTCTGAGGGGCCTGGCATAAGGTTTGAGAAGAAGTGTAAATGCAAAGAATTAAAACAACTCCTTTTCTACAGTGAATTCATCTATGAAATTCACATGAAGCGGTACTTTTGTGACTACTGATTCTGAAATGTTCATAATGACTAATTAACTAGCTACTCATATAGATATAGGAAAGGTTTGTGATTCATTGGTAAACACTTTTTTCAGCTTTAACACAACTTAATAAACCAGAATATAGAAATCATAAGAGTTAGCATTTTGAAAAGGTTTTCATTAAAAATTGCACCATAATACGTTTTCTCTACCTTAACATGTTTATACTACACATAAAAAATCTAAAAGAAAGCCACACAAATATATGTATTCTTCCAGATTAATTGATAAAAATGTTTCTGCACTCAGTTTTTAAACTGCAGTTAGAATTGTTTCACATTCTACCACATACTTAGAAAATGGAGTCCTTTAGAAATTTCATAATGATAAAAACCAGTGGCATACAAATGTTTTTTTGAAGAAAGCTAAAACAGTTTTCTTTATATAAGCATAATTTACCCAACATTACTAGACCAGTAGAGGACCTTTCAACCATAATGTTTCATAATTAGAATTAAAAAATTTCTCCACTTGTGGATGATTTTGTATATAAATGTCCCAAGTAGTCACAACATTCAAGGCTGCTAGGGGTATATTTATGACTTGGCTGAAGTTTGGTAGATGTTGTGAGACAATACTGGTGAGCCCAGAGTTCAAAAAGGCTCCGGACAGTGATGTGTAACCTGATCAGAAGAGCGCCCAGCCGTCCCGCAAAAGCTCTGAACCAAACACCAGAACACCTTAAGTCTTGCACTCCAAACACCAGACCACCTTAAAGCTTGCACTCCAAACACCAGACCACCTTAAAGCTTGCACTCCAAACACCAGACCACCTTGAGGCTTGCACTCCAAACACCAGAACACCTTAAGGCCTGCACTCCAAACACCAGACCACCTTAATGCTTGCACTCCAAACACCAGCCAACCTTAAGGCTTGCACTCCAAACACCAGACCAACTTAAGGCTTGCACTCCAAACACCAGACCACCTTAAGGTTTGCACTCCAAACACCAGAACACCTTAAGGCTTGCACTCCAAACACCAGACCACCTTAAGGCTTGCACTCCAAACACCAGAACACCTTAAGGCTTGCACTCCAAACACCAGACCACCTTAAGGCTTGCACTCCAGAATTTTTGCACAACTTTGCACTTCATGGGTTTGATTTTTCCAAGGTTTAGCTAATTTGTATATAGGTGGGAAAGAGGTTGTATTGGCAATAAAAATAAAGACTGAAACAGAGCTAATTTTCTACAAAACATACAGAACTCTTAACCTAATGGGATCCGTTAATAGTTGAAGACCATGTAGTTTCCAGTTTTCTGTACAGGTTGAGTTCAGGTTTCAGGTTTAGTCACAGACCCAGTGGATCCCACACCTGCTGCCTCTAATAAGTGCGTAACAGAAATGTGTCACAAGCAGAAAATGTCCCTGGGCTCTTTCCTTTAAAGTGTGCGAGTCATGTGTTGCAGGGAGTCCTAAATGACAAAAATATTTGACAATAACCCAAAGATACACTTGTGATGAAACATACTGCATCTGAAACCATTTATTTCCACTGAACACACGGCAGACTTTCATGGGGTATTTCATAATCATTGTGCAAGTTTTCAGTAGAACATTCTAGAAGTGAGGACACCAAGAGGTCTGCAAAAAACACACTATATATATATATATATATATATATATATTTTTTTTTAATTCTGGCAGTCAAGCCACTCATCAGAAGTATTACTTCTGACACTGTTAAAATTTACATGCAGTACACTTGATCTGAGAACAAAAGACAGCAGCAAAAATCCATGCTTCTTAACAAAAAATACCTTTTTGGTAAAACTACATTGAACCCCTCTGCATGTTAACTAATCATTTTTGCTTTATGGTCCAACAGTTGCTCAATTCCAGGCAACACCTCACAGCAAAAACTCTCCTGAGAAGTGCCAGCTGTTAACTGCAGACACTGAGATATGCAGATCAACGGCAGCGATCTACTCATAAGATTGCTCTGAGGGAAACTCTGAATGCTCCAGCACCCTATCACAGCACCCCAGGTGACCCAGCATGCCGAGTGTCGCAAACAATACCCCTCCCACCGAGGAGCATTGGGGATAGCTGTGATAAAGCTGCTATATACTGACCAGGTCTCTGGGGCCTCTCCCTTTTTTTTTTGAATGGCTGGTAGTTTTTTTTTTTCATGGAGCTGTTATCATGGCAGCTGCAGGACACTCAGCAGTGTTTTAGAAAGACTCTCCACCCTTGCTAAATCAAGCCACAAACTATGAGGGACCACAAACCATCCACCTCCTTGCCAGTTATCGAATCAGCAATTAGACAGCATTGGTTTCAACGTAGGGTTACACCAGAGGGACATCACAGTTACCAGCAAATAAAATGACACACGTCAAATACGTGGCTTAGCAGCTGTCATATTGTGAGGAGGACTGACCTTTCACACTCAATCGGTTTCTTAATTACCCATAATGTAAATGATTCAGATTCAGACTTTATTTATCGCAGAAAGACAATTCTGCTTAACAGTCTACCAGTCTACAACAAACAACACAACAACACAAAAATCTATACACATGAACAAGAAAAATTAAGTTAACAAATAATTAATGAAGTTAAATAATTTAAGTACAGACACGATCAACCTTTTAGTAAAATGTTGCAGCACATCTAAAGAGTGACATTATTAAAATCCTCACACTGCAAGCAACATATTTGTTACATTCCGAATTTCTCCTTTGTAGTAATATATCAAACAGACTAAGGTTTAACTGTCAACAGCTCCATCTGCACATAGAACCCAGACAGCAAACACTGCCCCCCCCCCCCCCAAGAACACTATTGTCCCACATTGCTGTGTGACACACATCAACTCCATTAAAGACACATATATACACACACACACATACACATACAGTTAAAATTGGACACTCTTAGGTCTCAGGTAGCACAGGGACTTTATCCACACAACATTAGTGTGCTCTGAGAAGCTCTTCTGAACTTCATGGTACAGACACTTTGGTCTCAGCTGGTGCTGGCCAACATCTTGAGGTCTCCACGCTTCAAGATCTATTATTCAAAAAAGGGAAAAGTGTCAGACATGTTAAACCTGTCGCCAGTTTCCATCAGCTTCTGAGGACAAACATTCAATTTTGTTTTGAAATTTGATGGATATTGCTTGACAAAGAGAGATACTGAGAGCTGTTTTATGAAAACAGTCTCAAAAATTACATTTATTAATTTAGCTGATGCTTTTACCCAAAGAAACTTATAACATTTTACATGTGTGTTACCACAAACAAGCACTAGGTGTCTTGCTCAAGGACACACCTGGCAGCTGACTTGGGATTTGAAGCAGGTGACTTTTGTATCCCAGCCTGATGTCCTACCCATTGAGTCACCAGGCTCAATGCATAGCTGAGAGAATAGTGAGTGGCAAATACTTTTAAATGTAAAATGTCTATTTTGTAAAAAAAAAAAAAAAAAACTACACACCAAACTCCCTGTTTCGTGAGCATTTTCATATAATTTTTTAATTTCATGGTTTCAAAAAGTTAAACCTTGAAATTTATTAATTGTTGTAGTGACTAGGGTTTAATAATAATAGGTATAATCATAATTATAAACAAAAAGTCCTACTTTGCATCACTTAAATGTAAGTGTGAGATATGCGAGTGAAGGACCGCAGAACTGTCTACTGGAGCAGCAGACATTTTAACAATACAAACGATTACTGAAGCACTTTCATTCTTACTCATGCTTACTGTAACAAAAGCAAAAAGGTACATAGAAATTTTGAAGCTGTTCATAGGAATAAATACACATTAACCACTGAAACCAAATTATGCTTCTTTGCAAATGATCCTTTGCGTAATGAAAGGTGATACATTTATGCTCTTAATTATTCACCATGATCGGGAAAAATGAATTATACTTTTTTTTTGTAACAGATATTATCATCCCTCAAAAACCTGTTTAAGTTTTATGGCCACACTTTTTGCCTGAATTTTCCTTAGTCAAATATCCTTTTGTTTAAAAATTAATTTCTTTTGTTTTTCTAAAGAAATATATCTGGCTCATCACTTGCATTAAATAATAGCAATGTTGTATAAACTGTATAAATATATAGATATTTATAAATATATGGTGTAGTTAATCTATGTCTATATATATAATGACTGCCTTTGAAGTAACATTTTTTCCCTGAAACTCAGCACTTCATCTATTACCTCTATAACATCTGCCAAGAACCTCGGACTTGTGATGGACAGCAACCTGACGTTCTCCGACCACATCGCCACAGTCTGCAGGGCCTGCAGGTTTGCCCTCTACAACATAAGACCATGCCTTACAGAACATTCCACCCAGCTTCTGGTCCAAGCTCTGGTCAAGCTCAAGATTGGACTACTGCAACTCCCTCCTGGCCAGTCTCCCAGCCTACGTATCTTCTCCAGAGAATCCAGAACGCAGCAGCACGTCTCATCTTCAACGTTCCCAAACGGACACGTCACGCCTCTACTCGTCTCACTACATTGGCTTTCGGTCCAGGTACGCATCAAATACAAGACCCTGATGCTGACCTACAAGGCCATCAATGGGACTGCTCCAGTCTACCTGCGGTCCCAAA
>JABJVR010047077.1:0-29111 GCA_025773905.1 Chitala chitala
CCCCCCCCCCCCCCCCCCCCCCCCCCCCCCCCCCCCCCCCCCCCCCCCCCCCCCCCCCCCCCCCCCCCCCCCCAGGCGGCGCAATTTCAGATGTGGTAGAAGTATGAATGTTATTTAAATGGAGAACGTTTTCCTTCCCAACCTGTGTTTCATTACGAGGGTCTTTCTGTCCAGTCCCCACTTTTTGGCAGTACAATGAAATACAATCATCACCCCAGGACCAGATGCATACAACAAAAAACATTAGCATCTTCAGTACAATCGAATTTATAAATTTGTTGTAAGAAATCACACATACAGCTACAGCTCCATATACTTTCAGAAGTTTTATCAGCATCTCAGCATATGAAATTACGAAGAGTTTTAGAATTTGAGAATATTTGGATGTGTTTTATGTCTAGTCGTAAACAAGTTTTCATCAGTGTGTGTGAACTGTTTTAATTTATTTTTAATAAAGGATTTGACACTGGTTGTTTGCTCTGGTGAAGAAGTAGTTGTGAAATAGGACAGGCGTGGTCATTGTTTCATCTTCACTGATTTTATTTATGTTATAGCATATGTTTCAGTTAGACCAGTGTAACAGAAATATGGCATCATCTCTTTTAATGGGAGCCTTTGTTTATGTTTACTTGTAATATTCTCAAATGTATTACACAGTTCCTGCAGCTAGTTGTCTGTAATATGATTTGGAGGGAATCAAATTATTTTTTTCTTGCAGCATAGAACATTCACATCTTCTTATCTTGTATATAAACAGACTGAGAGAGCAACAAAAAATTTGAAATTCCAGTCTTTTCTTAGGAAATAAGAGCAATTAATGTTTTCAAAATGCAAATTTCTTCGAAAGGCATTTCTTGGTGTGCTACAACTCCAGATAGAGGTGTAGCCTACTGACCACAGTACTCTTAATAATTAATAATGTAGATGAGACATTCCCTTTTATGGGCAAGCTTACTAATTACTTGAAATGATAATATAATTTTACAGGAAGGAGAACAGTAAAAAAGACACTGGGTTGAACATCATGACTCAATTGTATATTTATTGAGTTTCTTTGTACAACTTTGAATTTGCCCCTTTCCCCCCTACAGTTACACTTGACCCTGCATAAGGTAATGTGCTTTTACTGTTGTCTAAACTGACCCAGCAGCAGCTCCACATGAACACTAATTTGGACTCTTGAACCAAATTAGTTAGCAAAAATGTCACACAATTTTATTTGTCCTACTGGTCAGAAAGATTTCTCAGAAAGAGTGAATTCACAACCGGGTATTCATTTCTCATCATCCTGGCAAAAATGTAATTACACAAATTTTATTTCTTTACAATAACAATTAAAATACAACAATAATTAAAATACAGAGATAAACATTGTAAAGACACAAACAATACAGTACAATAGACAGATTTTCTCAGGTTTTAAAACACACACAAATAATATAACACAATAAACAAATGTTTGAAAAGTGTTTTTTAAAGCCACTGCATCAAACCATCTCAACCTCGACCATTAAGATGTTAGACGATGAGTGTGACTGTGCCTGATAGTAATAAACAGAACATCTCAAGATTTTGGATTGTGTCTGTGGGGCTTTGTGCCTATTCAGCCAAAAGAGTAAGTGTGAGGTTGGGCATAGATGTTGTTTAAGAAGAGCTGGTTCACAATCCAGTTTATGTAGCTGGACTGTTACATTTACAGCTGACAGCTTTAGCATGTCACAATTGGCAAAGGTGACATCCTAAGGTGACATCCTATGACAGTGCCACGGTGAGATTCACTGATCTCTTCAGAGTGACCCAGTCTACTGGCAGTGTTTGTTGCTGGAGACTGCATGGCTTTGTGCTTGATTTTATGCACCTGTTAACATCAGGTACAGCTGAAACAACTGAACTCAACTATTTTTACAGGTGTCCAAATACTTTTAAGAAACCAGTGGGACTTACAACTTGAAGATGCCCTTCCACCTCTCCTTTGCCATGTGGAAGCCCCACCGAGTGACGTCCTGCTCCATCCTAAAAGCTAGATTAGCACAGACCTTTTGTGTTTGATGGTTTCCTTATCTTAACAGCTGGGCCTGGGGCAGCCTGGGTGCCTGGTGTGCTTATTTCTATACATGACATCCCTGACCGATAACTTGCAGTGAACACGTTGCAAGTCCTACAGCTGATTATATCCAAGCTCTTGGGCTGAACTCTGGTCCACAGGTTCTCCTCCAGGCCCAAGCCAGCATGAGCTCCTGTCCATCACACTTATTACTTTGCTAAACCATACAATAATTAATTAGTCGTTGACTTCCCAACATATCACTAATTATATAGCATGTTTTCCACTCACGTGGGTGGGTCACGTGTTTGTAGTAAAGCAAAACGTAGTCATTGTTCACCTTTCATTTGACCCCTCCTACATGAAAGAAGTGGGTTCTGTTTCAGCTGTGATTTTGAAACTGCACGGGGACCTTTGTTTGTTCTGTTGTGTTGTGTGGCTGGGGGTGGGGGGGGCACATATTTTTGGTGACTTGGCAACAACACTGCCCCTGCTGATGCAATGTCGCCGCCCCCGCTGGTAAATAATAAGCGTAATCATTTTGAAAACACACCTGCAGTGAAAGTGCTTTTGATTTGCTTATTCAGTTCAGTTCAATTCAATTTATTTTTATATAGCGCCTTTTGCAACGAGGTGCCTCAAAGTGCTTTACAGAAGAAATTGCAGATCTTACAGAAATTATAGATTGGAGTTAAAGATGCAAATAAACAGGAATAAATATCAATTGAATGACTCAACAAGAGCAAACAGTTTTCCATGCAAACTCCGTAAACATAACAACATTGCATTATACACTGTAAGATCTGAATTTGACATTGAAAAGTGTATTAGATTTTTTAGTCGCAGGTTCCAGAAGACGTTGATAAATGAACAGAACAGTGACTTCATGTGCCACCTCTCAACACCCTCATTTGTCTCCTTCAGATATGTATTTTTTTGAGGCCGTTCTCAAACCCCAAAGATGTGAGTTTCTGTGACCTGATTTTCTTTCTGCTTCATTCATATGAGAAATTTAATTTCAATATGGGTGGGAGTGCTTCTCTCTGAAACAGCTGGAAATTATGACACCCTTTAAGAGTCAAGGCACCTGATCGGATAATGAGTCTGTCAGACGTTGTGCTGAGAAGTACAGAAGAAAACCTGATTAGGCAGAGTCGATACTCCCAGCTGGAATGAGATGTGACGCTAGAGCAACGTGGTGCTGAGGCTCCGCCCATCTGATCCAGAGCTCCACACACCAACATACTGGTGCGTTTGGCCATAAATGACACAACAAATTCTGGAACTTGTGGGTTTCAAAATACAGGCTGGATATTGCTGGCCAAACCAATATCCAATAGCAGATTTTCCCCTTTAAACCCAAAACTTTCAGTACTCATTCATAGCACTCTTTGGCCAATTCGCATTTTTCTTGCCACTTCCTGCTGGTTTCTGTCCTATTCCCTAGTGCTAGAGTGCCTGTCTGAGCCCATACTAAAGCAGTTTGATATTACTGCATGTGTCATCACTCAAAGGAAAACTCTGTGCACAGGACTTTGGCGTGGCAATTTTCCTCACCACGTCCAAATCGGTCTCTCCACCAGCCTGTTTTTGTTGAGTCATTTATTCGTTTGTCACCGCAAACTTCACTGTGTTTCTGCTGCGATCTGAATGGGGCACATTTTGTGTTGTCTCCGGGGTACTGACTCATTAGCGTGCATTTACATCTGTCTTTGCCAGTCCATCTTTCCCATGACCAACATTCATGCTCTGTCGCTGGAGAATGGAGGCACACATCTGGCTCCTTGCTGTTGTCATCATTGTTGTCATCATTCAGAGTCCATCAGTCACTAGCAATCAGCGTGACAAAGTGTGTGTGCTGTGAGCCATTAGTGTTGTCTGATTGGAAAGCCACACACACACACAAGGGAAATTGCTTGTTGTTCAGTTGTCTTACCTAGGATGAGCAAGCAGAAGAAAAACATGCATGTACACACACACACACACACACACACACACACACACAGGCATAGAAAAATAAAACGTACTTATCAGACAAAATAAAGGGGATCAGAGACTGCAAACATTTAAAGTGGTTCAGAGTTTAGTTAATTTAATTTAAAGTTGCTAATACTTTATTTCTTTTGATTGTTTCGGAGTGCACCCTTATGTGTAAACTGTTTTTTTCTGAGTGTTTTGGAAAAAGCAGTCAGACAAAAACTCAACGAGACATGAGGTCACCAAAAATGGAACATTCAGACAACATGAAAACAAGAACAATTCCTGCTCAAAACAATTAGACCGACTGTTTTAAAAAGAGCTTTAATTTGGCTGCTGTCAGTCTACTTTGTCATTTGGCTTTTCAGTGCTGGTACGCTAAATTCAAGTTGTTTTTCTATAGAAATAATCCTTAGATGGCCATTTCATAAATGGCTTTTATCTCAGAGATAGCAGAGTTAAACAAGATGGCACAAAACAGCAGAAAATTTAAGCTTCAAAATATATTTTACAGAAGATAAAGAGAGGTTATAGCTTGGGTTATGATTTCATAGGACTTCTGGGTCAGGAAATGCAACAAATAAGCTTGTTTTTGTATACAACGTTTGGAGCCTGGGTTAAAGAATGAACACAGCAGGTTTACGATGGTTCTGTACTTGTCTCCATTTATTCTCCTAAATATTTTTGAGTGACATTTCCTAGTTTAATTTTTTTCTTTCTTATAACTTAGTCACATCTCTAAAAGTGTGCAAGTTTTTGAAATACCAGATTTCAATGTTCGCTTGAGTTGTATGGCGTACAGATAATCAGTGTTTTTTTCTGCCTCTATATGATAGCTGAAGCTGTGAGTGGGAGAGTGGGCTTATTTTGAAAATATAGCTGCTTGGGTTTGACATCGCCTCCTTAGATGAAGCCTCAAACTGCAGCTGAGCCGGCACATGTATGGAAGATGTTCTACTGGTTACGTGGGGCTGCTAAAAATTGAGTGACACAAATCGTGCGGGCAGCAAGAACGTGTTTGTGTTTTAGCTTTTTGTTTCCTTTTTCAAAAATGTTTGACTTCATTTTAAAATTAAAACTTTCATCCTAGTGATGGATATAGCTGGATGGAAATATCTGCTGTAAATAAAAGTTTGTTGAATGAAAACGTCAGACAATGTCAGCAACATAAAACAAATTATTAATCCAATCTGGGAACATATAATACTGATTCTACATTTCACATAGCGCCAGATTGTTTTGGACTTTGTGATAGGGCACACTGGGATACATGTTCATTGTAACACCCTAGCCTGTCATGTTCTCTGTGTCCATTGATGTTGCCCTTTCCCCTAGTTCTTTGCTCTTTTCTTCTTCTTGTTCCCTCCCCCATGTTAATGTAGTTAATTACATCATTGCTGTCACCTGCTTCTCATTTTCTTAATGTTCTCTATTTAAACCCTATCTTTATTTGAGTACCTGGCCAGTTGTTGTAGTCCTGTGGCTCTGTAATTCTGTTAACTAGTCTCTGTTAGTAGATGATTGTTTGCCACTGTACCTTGTTGCCCTGTGTACCTACCCCATTCTTCAGAATAAACCCATTCGTACATTAGACTCAGACTTCGCCTCTGTACCTATGCTCTCCAGAATGTTACATTTAAACCTGTGTCCTGCCTCCACCTACCCAGGTGTGCTCTTTTACAATGGTACCTTTAGCATTTAACTCTCTGGAAGAATGTTGGAAAAGTTGGTATTTACATCTGAGGGAAAGTTTCAAGTGAACTTAAAAGCTGTTTCCATGGCAACTTCAAGCCATTCCAGCTGCTTGGGTGAGCTCATCGAGTCACTCTGCCTGTACTGCAAAGCATAAATTTAAGACAAAGTACAAAGTAAGAGGAAAAACCAGTGTCTGTTGAATTCCCAGCAAGACAGCCAGTTTTTCTTCATGTAAACTGTGCTGTGTTCGTTGCTATGGTGATGGAGACGTTGGTCATGCGATGAATTCTCAAATTAAAGATTGTGAAACAAAAACATTCCTTTTTAGAGCAGGATGAATAGCTGCATGATAACAAACAAAGTGCAGTCTTACACAACAATACACCTTGCTGTTTCAGTAAAACGTGATTTTAAATCCATTTCCATGCAGTTTGACTCCTGATTAGTAATGCGACTGTAGGGTAAGAGTAATTAGCATGCATTATGTGGAACTGGAGACTGCAGACAGTGTTGGGTGAAATGTCTCCAGAAGGTTGAGTAAATGCTAAACTGCTGGCTGCCATCGCCCTCTTTGACGCTGTGGTATTATAACAAGAGCCCTGTAAAAAGCCTGGACAGAAAACTGTGACACATGCCTTAGCCTTCCAATCAGGAACATAGACCACCTATCTAAAGTGAGCATCACCAGTAACCCACATTTAGTTTGGAACCTGATATTGTACCATTGTTTTGGCTTGTCAAGCACAATCAGTCCACTTAAACATTAGATAAGTGTATGCAGGGCAGGAAACGGGTAACCGGCATCACACTGTACACAGTCACCTGTGTGATGTGATCAGAGACAAGAACCGGTCACAATACAGAGAAAGTCAGACAAAAAAGAGTCACAGCACAGTGGAAGTCAAATAAAAAGGAATCGCGGCGCAGAGGTAGTCAGATAAAAAGGGGTCGTATCACAGAGGCCATCAGACAAAAACGAGTCACAGTACTGAAGCAGTGAAATAAGAGAGTCACAGCACAGAGGTAGTCAAACAAAAAGGAGTCACAGCATAGATGCAGTCAGACTAAAAAAGTTACAGTACAGTTGATATGTTGGAGCATCTCAAGAAATTAGCTCTTAGTTTTGGCCCCAAGGCAGATTTTTCTGTAATGAACATAAGCTACACTGCTTTAAGTGCATAAAAACATACAAACACCATGGAATAAGAAGGCCCTTTATTAGCTGCTAAAGTACCTCTATATTAACTAAAATATTCTGTAACCTAATTATATCTGATGCAGAAACGAGCTTCATTCAGAAGGATCAGTCACTTGTCAATAGAGTAGATATTCAAGTTCTGTGGGTACCACACCAGTGATGGAGTGGTGAATTATACTCAGGTGGGTTTTTTTTAGGCTCCACTATTAAGTTTTAATTTACAGCCCACTTCACAGAGAGGTCAGAACACTAGTCTGTCCATTATTCATTGTCAGCTGATGTGTGTCCAGCAAATGTTTCTAACCAGAAACCAGCTTTCCTCCTCTTTAGCAGCTTAAAAGCCCAGATGTTAGTTAGCCTTTAACCACACCGGTCCACTGTAGGAAATGGTGATGGAGGCAGCCCTGGTGCATCGAGGGATAAGGTCTAATGGTTCGAGATGCTCCAAAGATATGAACAGAAACTGCTGACCCTGTTACAACACTACATGCACAATTATTAGACAAGTGAATATTTTGATCTTGTTATTTCTATGCAATTTTTCCAACTCCAACCTACATAAATTGCAATGCTTGTTGGATTTAAGCATTCCCAGGAGATAAGTATTGGTGTAACGAGGGAGGTTGTAGCCTAAAGTTAACACCCTATATCAAGGTGTGCATAATTATTAGGCATTTTCTTTATTTCAAGTAAAATGGGCCAAAAAAAGATTAAACTGACACTGAAAAGTCAAAAATTGGAAAATGCCTTTTAGAGGGACGCAACACTTTAGAAATAGCTGAGCTGTTGAGGCGTGATCACCAGCCAATCAAACGTTTTGTTACAAATAAAAAAATATCTCACAAAAAATATGTGGAGAAGAAAAGATGCATATTAACTGCAAAAAACTTGAGGAGAATAAAACATGAAAGTACCAGGAACTCATTAACCTCCAGCCCCACCATATTCCAGACCTGCAGCCTACCTGGAGTACCCAGAAGTATCCAGAAGTACAAGGTGTAGGTAAGGAAGGTAAGGAAGGCTGAAACACAACCACCACTGAACAAGACTCACAAGCTGAAGCATGAAAATTGGACCAAGAAATAGCTGAATATATTTCAAAGGTTTTATGAATGTGTGAAATGAGAGTACCACATAAATTGGCCTGTGAGTGAATCTGTAAAGGACACTTCAGGTAAGACACCTGCACGGTGGAAGAGGGGTACTGGTATGCACTGCTATTATTAAGATTGAGCTACTTGGACCTTTTTGGGTTGAAGATGGACTTAACTGACAGTAGGTTCGGAAATTCAGTTTTCTAGAAGCAACTTTTTGCAAACAGTGGTACAAGACGAAGTCTGCATCATTGAAGGCCATGATGTTTATGCAGGACAAACTCCATCACATGAATCCAAGTACTCCATGCTTGGCTAGCCAGCAAAGGCCTCAAGGATGACAGAATAATGACCTGGCACCCTTCCTCACCTGACTTAAACCCTATTGAGAACTTCTGGACCTTTCTTAAACCCTTCTTTGAACACTGTTTGGGAGGTTGTGGTTGCTTCTGTAGTAGAACTTGATCATCAACAGATCAAGAAACTGACAGACTCCATGGATGGAGGGCTCATGGCAGTTATTGAAAAGAAGGGTAGCTATACTGGTCGCTGAATATTTTTGACATGACAAAAGTGTTTATTTGTGAATTTTGAGTTGTCTATTTGTTATACTTATACAATTGAAAGTTAACAAGAGAGATGGGAAAATTTTTATTTTTCTTTAGTTGCATAATAATTCTGCACACTAATAGTCAGTCATCTTCTATATCACTTCATCCTGTTAATTGAGACACACCAATCAATCTAACCTGCGTGTCTTTGGACAGAAACCAGAGACCCCGGAGAAAACCCACCAAGCACAGGGAGAACATGCAAACTCCAGGCACACAGACCCAAGGCCATACTTGAACACTAGGCTTGGAGGTGTGAGGCGACAGTGCTGACCCCCACGCCACCACGCCACATTTACACACTAATAACTGCCTAATAATTTTGCACACTTATATATTCCCCTGAGAAAACTAAAACTCACTTTTCCTCTGTTTCTTTTGTTCCAGGTGGAGGTTTATTAACATTTTCGATTGACTAGGAGCACTGTATGTGTTCAAGAGTAAAATTAATCCTCAGGAATACAGCTTGTTTAATAATTGAGCATAGAGTGTAGTTTGGTACCACATTATGGAAATTATATGAAGCTTACAATTTTTGGAATTTCTAAAAATAAAAGAAACTATACAATATAACTAGCTAAATCCTTTTTTGGAGATAATTTCTCTTTGACCTGTACAACATTTTTTAACACCATATGATAAAATTATCTATACATTACATGTCATAACAATTTTGCTTGTGCTGTATTTGAAAATATAAATGACATAGGAAGGATGACAATCTATATGAAGCAAAAACATCCCTATTGTCAAATATGCCAAATGTGTTTTGTACTGTTCTGAGCACGAACAATTAGCAAATTAAAACCTTCACTTTAGTACTCTCGAAAAACAAACAAAAACTGGCAGTGACGATTTCTATTACCAACAAGCTAATTTCTTAATACTTTGCCACTGTGCAACACCTACCCAAACTGCTAATGTTTTGTTTTTCTTTTTTAATTAGTAAGTTAAGCCATTTACAGCATATCATACATTGTCTTTGGCAGTGAGCTATTGGCATGCTATTAAAAATTACAAGAAAGAGAAATGTTGTGAAATCTGATTAATGAAGGAAAATGCCTTGATCTCCGTTATGTTGTGCCTTTCTGTGTGCTTAATTAGGTTCTCATTCACATTTTATTCACATGCTGAAAGAAACCTATATAAAATGGGATATTTATTTATTATTTAAGGAGTTTAATATGTACAACATGCCATTAGCTTTAGGTAACCTGAGAATCAGGTAAAATGCCTCACAAAGGTAAAATGAGAGACCGTTTGTTTCTGTAATTTCAGCTGCTGTGTCTGCTACATCGCATTCTAAAGGCTTGCTCCTAGAGAAATAATTTATACGCATATTACAATTACACCTTTGTCATGCTGTGCATGTTCTAAGATCATTGAGTGTGAACAATATTCAGCGATGTGCTTGAAAGGGGTGTTCAACACACTGCAGTTTTCTATAGTGTTCAGTAATTCACGTCTCTTTTAGAACTGTTTTATGAATCAGATGAAATGCATTGTTAATACTGTAATGATTTGTACATACCATCAAAAATTGTTAGCTTTATTGTGTTGGTTATAAAGCGTAGCTCACAGGGAACATTGATCATAACACATGTTTGCAGCACTGTCTTCTCCTTTGGGCCTACTCTGTTTGCTTGTGGTATTTATCAGAATTCCCACCATGTCTGTCTCTGTTATTATTGAAAGAAGAGGAGGTGATTCTCTCCAGTTAGCATGATGGAGGACATGATTAATTGAACATGGCAAACTGACACATGTCCCTGTACTTCCCATTTGCACTGTGTCATGCGACTTCCCAGCAGTCTTTGCTTCCCAGCTGAGTTCATTTACAACAGGGACAGGAAGTGGGTTAGGAGGATAACAGTCAAATTCAGTGGATAAAAAGCCTCTTGGAAGCATGTAATGGGTTGCAGTGTTCCAAGGATAAAGTGACTTTTAAAATAATCCAGCTCTATCTTAATTAAAGCACATTGCAAATTTGCTGAGTTGTTGATGAATGTCTTGAGGGATGCTAATTGATTTTTTTTCAGTTGCTTTGATAAAGTTTGTGGGAGTGTATTCAGAGAAGCTAATATTCCATCCATTTAGTGCTTTATAGTTATGGTTAAAGCAGCATAGAACAAATCTATACACTGAGTGAAGAGTTGTCTCATCAGTCTGTAGGTGAGATGAGGAATATTTACCCTGGTGTGCCACACATTTATTGTGCTCTTTTTGTGAAGCACAGAGTGGGGCTTTCTGTAACGTTTGGGAAGAAACAGAGATGGAGGTGATGGCAAGGTCTAAACACAGAAGGATTTATTCAGACAGAGGGGGTCAATACATAAGATGAAAGGCATAAATAACAAACATCACCTACATTTAGCAGATGCTTTTATCCAAAGAGACTTACAACATTTCACATGCGTGTTACAATGAGCTAGTGCTGGGTGTCTTGTTCAAGGACACACCTGGTGGCTGGGCTGGGATTCAAACCAGGAGACTTCTGCATTCCAGCCTGATGTTCTACCCATTGAGCCACCTAACAAAGGACCATCATTACAGGGTTACACTCTAGACATACCCTCTGCAACAACTGGTAAAGGACTAATAGACAAAGGAGGTATATGTAGGGGAGAGCTGGAAATGAAAGACAGGTGATGGCACTGATTAAATTAACATTTTCACAAGGAAAAGGAAGGGTAGAGGAAAAGCAAGAAACATGAGAAAATGGCAACTTCTAGAGGATACACAAGGAACTGACAGGGACAGAATGTGGCACTTTCATTACATTGTCAGCTGAGGAGTAAATAACATTGTGGTATGTTTGTGTGAGAGTGATGCAGGTTATTTAGGTTAATTACTAATATTGAGATCCATTCATCTTAATAAATGTGCTTTTATATTATATTTATTGTCCCCTGCCCTGCGCCCTGTGCCTCCTGGCATGGGCTCCAGGCTTCCCGCAACCCTGAATTAGACAAGCGGTATAGAGAATGGATGGATGGATGACTTTTGTTGACTGTACTTAGCGCTTCATGCATGTCTTCTCTGTCCAATTATCACTACAATGACATCATTATTGGAAGGGAACTTTGTGTTAGTAAGCTGTGTTTTTGAGCGTAATAACTCTTTCCAGCCAAAGCTTTCTTACAGAAAGCTCCATAATGTACTGCCAGTAAAGCAGGAGCAACGTAAGACAGCATTAAGAGCCACATGGAACAGCAGTGAGAAGAACTTAGAGTTGTGTGAAAAGGATGTCGTAACTATGGTGTTAGGTTGGCATGCCAACCTGAGTGTGGCTGCCAGCGTACCAGAAATGAATTAAAGGCTGAAAATAACTTACCCATTAAAGGAATATAAAGACGTATTTCCTCTTTTGCCCTCTGATAGGAGAATATAAATCTTAGTTTTATGTTTTGAAAAGTTTTATATTTTCATATACTCAAACTAATTATGAAGAAAATTAAATAGATTTCTGTAGGTATGTTGAATACGTCAATAAGAAGTCGTGCCCATTTGACTTTTCTGGTGGTTCTAAAGAAGAAAAACTCCAGCTATCTATGAGTGCTGACAACAACGTGATATTATTTACCATTTTGCTAGTGAGTTGTTATTATGGGGTTGCAACCTTATAGACTGTGGCTAAGCGTGTTGCTGCAAGTGTGGGCATGCAGCCGCAGATGCAATGAATAAAACATTAGGAGGGAGAGATTGCTGTGTTGCCACTGTGCCCAGGAAAATCAATCTGTCATGATGCGGTGGGATTATAAAT
Organism: Chitala chitala; assembly: GCA_025773905.1. Lineage (NCBI taxonomy): Eukaryota > Metazoa > Chordata > Actinopteri > Osteoglossiformes > Notopteridae > Chitala > Chitala chitala. The sequence continues at coordinate 12,383 of JABJVR010047077.1, forward strand.
TCAAGCTTCTGTCTGGCCAACAGAGGCGCCTCACTGAGCCTAAACACGGACATTTTAATGAGCTCTTTCAAATCCAAAACATCTTTTGCAGCCAGAGCCAAGTTATGCACTGCTTTTGGTACCAGGTACCCTGCAACATTAAAGATGGCTGTGGTTGTAGAGGCAGAACTTTGTTAAGCGTAGAATATTTTAATGAGCTCAGCATCAGCAGCTCAGCCATGGTGTGTAATCGTGGTAAGAAACACTGGAGATATACTGAGTGATACTTTATATATTATTGTGTGAAAAAGGTGTAATGGAATTGTGAGCAGGTGTATAACAACTGGCTGGGTAGTTTTAATCTAACCATTTTAATTTACCTGTTTTAACATTAGTCTTTCCATTTAAAGAACTGTAAATCACCCTGCAATAAATCTCTGTCATATGTTAATTAGCTAACAAACACTGCTGTTTCTGTCTTTCCTGTTAATTACCGGCAGTTCCAGGAAAGCGTGTCCACCATCTGCATACTCCATCGGAACGCTGGCATTTGTCTGTGCTCCCTGCTTAGCGTTAGTGCTGAACCTGGAAGAAAGTAACTGGCCCGGCATGGCCAGGCCGCGCCCGCGCCCCCAATCACGGCACCTGTGGCATATCAGCTGGTGCCTCAGTTTCCTGCTGTCAGAGCCCACCTGTCCGTAACGTTCTGCGCTGTACCTTCTGATTAAACGTGCATTTCCAGGTGCAGGGTTTCCAGTGTGTTCTGTGGCTAACAGCCTCTCGCCGATGCCATTAGTGTTCAGTGAGATTGTTTTCACACTAGGTTGTTTCGAAGTGAGGCAGCGACCAAACCAAACCTTGTGTGTCCCTGTGTGATATGGATATAGTTATCTGTTAAATACCTGCACATTATTTTTTTATTTTTGTAAAGGCAAAGGGTTTAAACTTTCAAGAAGCATGCATGAAAACCGAATAGAAAAACTAGCAGGCATTTAATGGTAAAGATAAAATAGTATGACACATATGATGTGTGTGAAACCTTCACCAGGTTTCACCAGGACAGGTGAGCCTGAATAACAATGACTTATGTTCATAATGAGATGTTCAGGAAAGCACCGTGTTCAGGCTCTGTAGACCAGAGGTGGCTAGCTGATGACAAAAGCATTTTGGTTCTAGTCTCTAGACTGGCCCATTCATTTTAACTAACAATGCGACCTTTTACTGGAACTGCTTCACTGAGAATATGTAGCCATAAAGATCTGTGAAATCTTGAAGTTGATAACTAATTTTATATTTTAATTACTAAGTCATACATCTTGTAAAATTGCACTCTCAGTGTAGGGCTGTAGTAACTGAGAAGTGTGTCCCAGGACACACAATGAACACATTCTAAATGGGACAACATGGACATGCTCCAAATGGGACAAAGTGGACACACTCGTCAGCCAGAGCAGAGGGGCCACACTTTAGGAGACCAGAATGGTGTGCTGCCACCATCAGTCCCAGAGGGAGTTACACCTCCTCTGTGAGGTTCAGTCAGAGCAGCTGTCAGCTGAGTGGAGTATGGCTGAGGAGACTGTGAAAATTACACACACGCACAGTCACGTGCACACACAGCTGTGGCAGGAATCAAGCCAGCAAGCCTGGACGTGTAAGAAAACATGGGTTTATTATTATTATTATTATTATTATTATTATTATTATTATTATTATTATTAGACCAATCCAGAGGTTTCCCTATCAGATCCAATCAGATACAGCAAATGAATCCATGAACATATGCCAACATTTTAGTAATATTTTGGTCTGCAATCACAATGTAAACATGGAGGGTGTCTACCATGGGCAGCTGAAAGAGGACAAAAATCCTCTGGACAAAAGTCATGTGCACCTCCTGCATCAACACTAACCTTTAAAGACTGACACCAAGTGCATGTTTTATGTAATTTGTTTCCGTGTCCTGCCCCCTGTCAGCCACGCCTCGCTTTAAGATCCCTGATCACTGATTACACAGATGATCTGCCTCTGTCTCTCGTTGACTATGCTATTTTACCTGCCGTTTTCCCTTATACCGGTATAAAGTATCCTGGTTCGTATTCATGGTGGTTACTAAGTGTTGGTCCCTCCCCTTGTGACTTGTTCCTGCCTCTCTGTTACAGTCCTGCTCCACTACCCCTGCTTGTTCTTGTCCCAGTCTGCCTCCGTACCATAGTGCTCATCTTGGAGGGAACAGTATGGCTCGTCCACCTTTCACCTGGCTCTTCATCTTTGCCGTGTGGATTAAGGACTGTACCTGTGCTGAAATCGTTCATACATACCATCGCTCTGCAGCTGGGTTCCAAACTCCTTGCCTTCGGTGTACCGACGTTATGTTCTACTGTCACTTTAATTATCATTACTGTTCGTACTCTTGCATTAAGCCAGTGTCTCAGAATTATACTGTGAAATCCTGAAATTACATTTCAGAAGCATCATCTACCTTTCACCATGAAGGGTGAACAAAGCTGGAATACTTGAATTACAGATCACTTTGGCCTAATAAATCACATGTCAGAAGCTGTAATTACTTCTTAATTGTATTTCATTATTTTTCAGAGTAACATATTCTCACCCTCAGTCAAATTTATTACGTTCTATCCAGTTTCATGAATCTGACATTGATTAATAAATCAGGAATAGGCTGAACATCTTTCAGAGGGCATTATACAGTTTGGAGTCTAATCAGAGTGAGATGTTAAATAGGAAGCATATGGACCGGTCCTGTTCTTTGGACCTTCTCAAACCCATTTCACTGTGTAACGCAAAAGAATAACAACTAGTGGAAAGGCAGCCTATCTATTGACAAACTGCAGATATGGCGTTTCAAATCAGGAAAAACCTGTTCGTTTGCAAATGAATAATAATTTTAAAGTAATTTGAATTTGAAAACTTGTAGCAGAGACTATATATACATATATTTAACAATATAATATGTGACAATTAAGAGCCAAGAAGCATTGTAATGTATTTTTAGGAAGAAGACTAGATAGCTCATTTAGGTTACAATACATCTAATACAGTAGGATGTGCATATTTATAAAGGAACATTTAAACTGTCATTGCTCCCTGACTTAACTGGGAAGAAATTAAAATAATATCATGTATGTATGTATGCAAATCAGTTATATTTAGTTGCTTTCAGAAAGTGTTTCTTATTTTTTGTTTACATGTGTGTTCTGCTCTTTCTATAAGATTAATTTCCCAGCCATGGAATGAGCAGTAATTTATCTGCATCGTGCTTTAGGTGATCTATTGATTTTGGCCTCATGGAAATCTTATTAAATTCACCGTGGACCACCTACCGCTTTGCCCGCTTGCTGAGCGTGTAACCTGCATACGCAGAATCCGTAACGCGCTCTTAATAAACCACTCCAAAGCCACCGCGACTGCACCTGCCAGACAGGAATTAAGCTGAAGAATACAACAAGTATAAATATTTACTGGGCTGAAGCGAAATAAATCACTCTTTCGAAGTAATGGAAGCTTTAAGAAAGCCAATTACAGGGGAAATCCACAGCCGAAAAATGGAGCGGTTTTGTTGTTTGCGTTTCATTTTTACTCCGACCCAATGGAAACATGCAAATTGCATATTCTGTAATTATATTTCGAGCGGTACTGGGTGAAGACAACGTGCTGGAGACGCGCGTGCTCTTCAGCCGAGCGGGTTCTCTTTCGCGCGTGCTTTGCCTCGGCGCTCCCTGGGATCGCTGTTTTCGTATACGTGGCCCGTGTAAACACCTTCATCCATGCCTAGCGTATATGCCAGCCAATTAGGTGCTTCTTGGGGCTCAGCCAGAGTGGCTCTCAACTGAGAATTAGGCATATAAGCACCTCTCTGGCATGGCACTCAGGAACAAGACCAGTGGATCAAGTCTTTTAAAGCTGATGTTTATTTTAATTCTCATTTACAAGGTCTGCTGGTTGCCAATGCCAGTGGAGGCCTTTGTGACAGCTTCTGATTTGGCATAAATAAAGGGGGCGGGGCTGACACTGGAGAAGATGACAAGGACAATGTTGTAGGGTTAGATGAGATTACCTTGACACCTCTTTGCAGCCCTCATTTCCAGAACAATCGCGCAGGGCAAAAATGGGAAATTTGATTCCCATCGCATGGGACAAAGTACAGAACAAATACTACAGGAAAATGGCCACAGCAAATTATTTCATTGATTATTGTCTAGTCATGTCATTCAGAACTTGTAGTTTTTGTTCAACTGGCATTGGCTTTATTAGGAATAGGTAACAGAAAAAGAATGCAAGCACAGCAGCAGTGTCTTGTACGGTACTTAGTCAGTTTTGAAATATTGATTCCTCTATAAGATTTATGACGGTAAGTTTACGATTTTGTGAGGAAGAGTTTCTGTTTGTTTATTTGCTTTCGGGGACTTACACAGTCTGCCCATTGACCCGTGGCTTTGTGATAGACACTTAATCCATTAACCTATCTCCATTTGTGCCATTCATAATGTGGCTGCAGCCCCGGAGTTAGTGACTCTGCTACATGTAATCTGGCAGTAATGGGGTGCCCCAGATGGTGCTGTCGATAGCTTAAACATGTCTGTGACACCCCCATCCCTGCCTAAGGTCCAACCCAACTCCCAGAGGGAATGAGAACATGAGGTTCTACAGCAGAGACCAGTACAGTCCTACCTTGTGGGCTGTAACGAGAACTGATTTAACGGTTCGTTAAGTTCAGATTTTCAGAACCAAACACTACACTTTGGTGAAGCTATGGAGGAAGCCTGTAGCAGTTGGTAGGGGTGGCACCTGAATACCTCATTGAAATTCACAGTGGGCTCTGCATCTGATTGGTGGTATTATGAACAGATTTTTAACAATGGAAGAACAGGTGGTCTTTGGCGTTACATAATGCTCCAGGGCACAGCAGTAACAATGCTTTTTGGAAACATAGCTGCTGCTTCCCTTTTCAAGTTCAGATTCATCAGGCTTCAGGCCTGCTGTACTATTTTACGTTATTTCAGTAAGCCTGGGGCCCCCTCTCTCAGTAATTTAGTAATGACGTGACACTTGTGTTCAGAATTTCCATCCAGAAACAAATGGAGATACTTTCTGACTGTAATCAGCAGAGATGAATCAGGTGCTGTGTATTACTATTGATTATATATGGCTTCCATATAAAATATAGTGGAACCTCTTGTGTGTGATTAATTACTGTGGATATAATTTCGGACTCAATGATGTGCATCATAATGGGTATAATTCAAGACTTAATTAGCCTGCTGAAGCCATACTTTAAGCCTAGTGATATAATGGGGTACTGTCTTTGTGTATGTAAGTGTACGTGCATGTGTGCGCGCGCGCATGTGCGTGTGTATATGTTTGTGTGTGTGTGTGTGTGTGTGTGTTCCGTGCAGGACCAGCCTCATGTCCTCGTCGTTCGACATTCTCCTCTGATGCTCTAGACTCACTGCTGCCTTGAATTGGATGAGTGGTTCTGGAAAATGAAAAAGATAAAAGTTGATTTCAAATCCAGTTGCTCAGTAGCAGTATCTATAGCAGCACGATGTCTTCCACAAATGACCTGTGGTTATAAGATCACCTATTGATTTTACCACGCTGGATCCGTCTCAGTAGCAGTAATACTGTGCATCATATAGGGAATTCAAACTTCCTCACAGGTTAGATGTGGGCCGACTTGTTGGTCCTGTACAATTTGTGTTTATAAAACACTTGCCATTATGAAGGAAATACTCAGACTTTAAACTGTGCTCTACATTGTTAATCACTGTCTATTATTGCAAACCAGAAAATAGTAAATTAAAGTTGCTGATATAATGTAAAATGTAGAATATTACTGCTCTGGGAGCATGTATAGTTTTATCCTCCTGCATAAACGAGCTGAAAGACATTTAGGGACAGTAAACTATAGAGTTTATGCAAACTTAAAATGCATGAAAGAGATTTCTCAGTAGAGATGTCTCAGCTTTGTTAGGTTTATTTCCATTTTCGATTCATGCAAATATACTTAGTGTTATCGTGGCTGTTCAGATGAAACTGTAAAATTAGTTATACAGGCATACGATTTCATTTGATCCTTGATGGATTCTGTTCATTGCCTTTTAAGATTGTACTTATGAACGTCCCTGTGTTTTGTCCATACATATTGTATTTATACAGTCAGGGGCGTAGCACCAAATTCTGTACCCTGTACAACAACACTCATTGAGGCCCCCTAGCCTTCCCCTCTAAGGCTGTCCAGGGCCCTCTCCTCGCTCCTTCTCTGTGTAATCAGGTCCACTCTTCCCCCCAGTCCAACACTACTGCACACAATGTGCATGTTGCTGTTTCTAAAATGCTAAAATGGAATTTTTGGGACACTGATGTAATGCTACAACACATCTATTGTTTTTGCTGATTGCATATCCTTTTCTTTCTTCCTTTACATACTTAGTAGAGAAATAAATTGAGCCAAAATAATTAATTCAGCCACACTGTATTACAGTGCATTACAATCATAACCACCATATTTATTTTTGTCTCTAGAGAGTTGTTTAAGAAGGACATAAAAGCATCAGAAAAACGGGGATCAACGGGAACGGTACAACAGCCGTTCTGTATGTACGGACCGGCAAGGACACTTCTGTAACTGAGACACGCATGCAAAGCAGGTCCAAGGTTGGCAGCTTGATATTTTTTTACTTGGTATAGACAACACAAGAAAGTATTCGCTAATGGCTCTCTAATGACGACTATAATAATAACAGGTTTATTAAGATGACGAGCTGTCCTCTTCTGCTCATAGCCCTACCTGCTTATCAACATTTAGACAGCATTCAAGCACCGTCCTATTGATCGGTATCCTCCATTGTGTTTGGGGGGCAGCGGGAATCGATACAAGCCCCTGTTGCCTCTCTCCCCTGTCACGGCACTTTATAACTCGTAACAGAATCACCGCTGACATCCTGTCACTTTTTAGGACTCCCAGCTCTCCGCGGCACCTAAAAAAAACAAAACCGGACGGTATGAAAGCACAACCCGCACACCACCTCATCTCTGTAAAGATAACACTCTTTATATTCAGGAATATAAAATGACCACAATGCTCTTAACCAAGAACAAGATTATGTCTTCTCCAATTGTTTTATGTATTGATTACATGAAGCAGTAACTCTGCCCTGTCTATGTTACATCAGAAGATATTAAAATTACAAGTTTGTGGCAGAAAGGTCCAGGTCTGAGCTGCTTTTATCCTGTGGGGTATTACTGTGTTTTAACTGATCTTTTTCAAAGAGAATTGTATGTGTGTGTAAAAACTGAAACTGCTTTTTGTCTACAGCCTAGCAACACATCAAACACAATTTTTTCTCAGACTTGAAAACTCAAACTTATTACATCTTGGCGCACAGACTAACATAAAAAGTAAAACTTTTGTGGACATGGGTGAAGTTTTCCTCTCTTCATGACTAATGGCCATTGTTATGGTGAGGCTGATGATGTCCTTTCAGCATTATGTCACATTACTTCAGTTTTATTTCAATCTTCATCATCATAATGATGATGTTGTCTTCAGCCTAGGAGTCCAAACCAACGGGGTTCTGTCACTTAAACAGCCATATTTACCTTTTCAGCATCCAACACCTCTGCTTTCTTACCAGTGCTACAGTACTGCATATATAAGGTTATTTTAATGGACACAGAGCATATCTGAGACTGTTTAGGGAAGAGGTTTAAAAAGTAACAGAGTATATAAATATTCTGCCATTGTGTTTTTGTCATTTAACGGTTATGAATGTGAAGTGACCACATAGTGCCTCTCCATATAAAAAAATTTAAAAGTGTTGTCTTTATATTGTATAATTTATATGCTAAGTGATTACTTTGTCCAGTGTATCCACACACACACACACACACACACACACACACACACACACTTACACAAAGTCTTCTTCCTGCCGTAAGCTTGGATTTTCTCGATCTTGATCGCACAGTCGAGTGTGAACTGCTTACTAAATTATCAAAGATAAACGTGTATGCTTTTCCATGCCTTACAGGATACAATAATCATAATGTGTAAGCTGAAGCAAAGTGAACAAATTACATAGCTTAGATCTTAATAAATTAGCCTCAGGTGTTCCCATGATTTAAGTCTTTGATAAAAGGCAAACATGGCAAAATGTCTTGTGATACGTGTTGTGTACATAGCATGAAAATGTACTGTGTCATACTTTACAATTACATGGGTGGACTTCTCACGTTTCACCTCTGGTTATGTGGGTTTGTTGGCGTGCCCAGGGTGTGCCATGTGCTGTTCCTATCACTCCTCAGAGTGTTTGTTTCTGATTGGGTAACAGCTCATTTAAAATGTCAAGACATATTTTCCACCTCAGAAAATGTTCAAAGATCATACTTCCAAGGAAAAAAAAAAAAACTACTGGATAATAAATAATACTCTTCCATATCTTAAATACTAACAAGAAATCCTACCTGAATACTTGAGTAGATGTTTAAACAGTTCAAATGGTAGCACATTTAATTTGTAAAATAATTCCTCTGAAGAGTTCAGCTTCAAAGGAAATGTTTCCAGAGTGCCACGTTTAAGCAAAGAACCTCATTTCAAATCAGTTTACAAAAGAATCTTATTTCCATAAGGTCGTCAGTCGGTCATACAGTGCTGAGAGTGGGACGTTCTCCCACTCGTGAGTGGGCTGTGAGGAACTGTGAGATCGAGGGCATAAATGCTGCATTTAAAATAACAGAGGGAAATACACTATAACATTCACATTGAGGATATATGAATAAATCAGGAAGTCCAGTATATGTTGCTCTCTCAATAAACTCAGTAAATTCATTATATATTTATTGGGGACACTGTTGCTGGGTAGATTTTATTCAGTTAATTTAGCTATTTATACAATAAATGTCTGGTTTTGTAGATGGATAATAAATTCACATACACAGCTTTGATCGCTTTTTTAAAAATACTTATTTTTATATATGAAATACATGATGGGCTATGTGGTCTTAGTGGTGATCAAGGGACAGAAATATAGTTGATAAGCAAAATAAAATATCTTGTAAAAATTAAGGTTCAGAGGTTCTGTACTGAGCAGAGGGAAAACACAGTTTCACGGTGTGCAGACCCATGTTGTTGACATCGCTTAGAACGAGCACAGTAAAAGGTGCTCACCTTCCACTTCCTCACTGCAAAATGAATAAAATAAAATGAATAAATACAGGGAGCAGGTGTGTTTGTGCATTACTGAAGGCTGCATGTGTGGGACACTTAAGAGAAGACCTTGTACATTGTCATGATCGTCCTTGCTGACTGTCACAGGCCTTCTCACTGATGATCACGGTTCTCTTTGTAGACTGTCAAAGTCCTCTTCGCTGACCCTCACAGTCCTTCTCAGAGATGACCACGGTCCTCTTCACTGACTGTCAATGTCCTTCTCACTGATGATCACGGGCCTCTTCATTGACTGTCACAATCCTCTTTGCTGACTGTCACAGTCATCATTGCTGGCAGTCCTCCTTGCTGATGATCATGATGTTCTTCATGGAGTTTGCCTGCATTTTATTGGTGCGGAAAAGGCAGTGCACAGTGCAGTGTTGCAGGTGAAGCACAGTGAACCGATGATAGATGACAGTAATTGGAGAGCTTTATAATAAAAAATGTCACAGATACACCAGAGGTAGCACACAGAGGTGCACGTTCTGCTGTGAAGAACGAGCGGAAATTACGGCTGTTTATTAATAGGAAAATCCCTGCTTAGATGGGAACATTTGTCTTCAGCAGACAAATGCTAAGATACCAATTTTCAGCAGGAGACAGTGTAACTTCCTGTACTTCAACATATGTGAAATTTGCATATCTGATGAAATGAGTATGAGCTATAGTGAGCATGTGTCTGTCTCAGATTTGAGTACAACGGACTTGGTACCCCCATGTGACAGTACACGGAGACATCACAGACCTTCACAGGATGCTCCTGTTTTTCAGAGGGCACACACTGGCAGGACCAGTCCCACACTGGCTCACTTTTACAACATAATATACACTGATCAGCAATAACATTATGACCACTGACAGGTGAAGTGAATATCATTGATTATCTCATTACAATGGCACCTGGAAATGGGTGGGATATATGAGGCAGTGAGTGAACATTTGTTTTTTTTAAATCGGCAAGCATAAGGATTTGACTGACAAGGGCCAAATTGTGATGTCTAGACGACTTGGTCAGAGCAACTCCAAAACTGCAGCTCTTGTTGGATGTTCCCTGCCTGCAGTGTTCAGAACCTACTAAAAGTGGTTCGAGGAAGGCAAACTGGTGAATCAGTGACAGGTCATGGGCAGCCATGGCTCAATGGCCCGTGTAGTCCGATCCAATAGAAGAGCCACTGTAGCTCAGACTGCTGAAAAACTTAATGCCGGTTCTGATAGAAAAGTGTCTGAACATACAGGGCATCACGTTCTGTTATGTAAGGGGCTGTTTAGCTATAGATCAGTCAAGGTACCCATGCTGACCCGTGTCCACCGACAAAAGTGCCTACAATTGGCACATGAGCATCAGAACTGGACCATGGAGCAATGTGAGAAGCTGGCCCGGTCTGATGAATCATATTTTCTTCTACATCATGTGGATGGCCTAGTGCGTATGCATCGCTTACCTGGGGAAGAGGGGGCACCAGGATGCACTATGGGAAGAAGACAAGCCAGCAGAGACAGTGTGATGCTTAGATGTTCTGCTGGGAAACCATGAGTCCTGCCATTCGTGTAGATGTTACTTTGACATGTACCACCTACCTAAACATTGTTGCTGACCAGATACCCCCTTTATGAAAACAGTATTCACTGATGCCAGTGACCTCTATTAGCAGGATAATGTGCCCTGCCACACTGCAAAAATGGTTTGAGGAACACAACAACAAGTTCAAAGTGTTGACTTGGCCTCCAAATTGCCCACATCTCAATGGAACTGAGCACTATGGGATGTCCTGGAAAAACAAGTCAGATCCATGGAGGCCCCACCTTGCATCCTACAGGACTTTAAGGGTCTGTTACTGACAGCTTGGTGCCAGATACCACAGCATACCTTCAGCAGAGGTCTAGTGGAGTCCATGCCTCGATGGGTCAGGGCTGTTTTGAGGGCAAAAGGGGGACCTACTCAATATTAGGTGGGTGGTCATAATATTATGGCTGATTGATGTAGTCTACTGTAATAATAATGTAATGTCAAAGAAAAGTCAACAGAACACCAGTCACATAACATTGACAATGACATGTAGAGAGAACACCCAGGCTAACATTATAACGACTTTAAACCTGCATGGTTTTGGATTTCCTGCAGAAGTTGTCTTAACAAGCTTGTATGTGTAGCATACAAACAAGGGTGTGGTTTTTAAAATTATAAATGTATAAGTAGGAAGTCGAGTCTGGTTGGTTTTACTCTATGAGATATGTGTGTGTGTGTGTGTGTGTGTGTATGTGTGTGTGCGCATATTTAGCATGTTCAGACCACAGCAGACTCGCCACTGAAAGAACACTTAATTACTTTCTGACATTCAAGTTTGTACCTTCTATTAAAATGATGAATAACTTTATAAATCATTTCTGTCATTCAATGAGAAAATTTATGATAAAGTTTCTTATAGAAAATTAACAGAAAATTTTGGCTTAGTGTGATGACTATATGTCTAATGTAAAACTGATGGGGGGGGATATGATACTGGAAGCGGGCAGTATTAATAATTTGTCAGATGCATCCATCTGTTGTGATGAGAAAGCCAAGTAATTAGGATTGAAATATGGTAGATGTTAAACGTTGTGAAAGATTCACACCGCTACCTGCATTAGAAATGAATAAACAACTGAAATGATACAAAGTCAACGTTTTACTAAATGCAAAATTTTTTCAGCAATGAACAAGATAAAAAAAAACATCTTTAAGTCCATTTTCCACTTAATGTACCAAATAGTCCAGTTTGGCTCTTGCACTGATAACCTGACATTTAACAAAGGCTGCATCATTTCTGTGGAAACGGGCAGAAAATTACAGGAAATTTCGTCACGTTTCCAGTAGCCTGGAATGAAGATACAAAAAAGCGCAACTGTACCACTTTGTGAAATGTCTGCCAACACAGTGTGAGGGGCATGTTTCTTTAGCTGAATTCTGAGGTCACTACAGGCCACTGAATTTAGAGACTGTACACATTTGGCTTTCTTTAGCAAGTGTCTTTCTGCTTTAATATGTGTCTATGTCTCTTTGTTCAAGTTCCAGTGAGCTGTGGTAAAGTACAGCACTGGAGAGTAACACCAGGATTAGCCACATACGGAGGACATGCTGTATGAACTACAGTTTCTGCCTTCACACTAACAAACAAACAAACATACAAGTTTGCATAAGGCTGACAAAAATTCACTATTTTGCCAAGGTGATGTCGTGGTATTTGGGGTGAGCAGGTTCACCTATAAGTTAAGTAATCATCAGACGTTTCAAGGTTTTTTTTTTCTAACAAGTAGTTTTTGTTTAAATATCCTGCTCTGATTTTTTGCAAACTTTTTCTCTGCCTTCACATATAGGGTATATAAAAAAAATACCATATACCTGAAGCCACATTGTTACACACTGTTCCCCTCCCACACACACACACACACACAGCGGTAGTTTTGCTGTATTTTTTCCCAGACATATCAAACCCATGCAATTTTTGATTTACATTGAACATACACATGGCCTTTGTATTTTTGTGGTCTGTGCTGTACATAGAATAAATATTATATAAACAATAACTCACCATGCTTTATTGAACGTCAATCTGGGACTGAAAACAGGTTATATTCAGTGATGACAACAAGAAAAAAAGCCCTTATTGCAAATCAGATCTCTTTTACATGGCACACTGCTGAATTATCCTAGATAGACTCTGGGAATTCTATTAAAATTTTCAATGCATTCAGCTTGTCTTATAAAGTACTGGACTTAGATGCTATTCATTGTGTTGCTTAAGGTCTATTCACATTGAGGTTATTTAATTGTAAGTGGATGGCACTGAGTCAGTTACAAGAGACCTGTCATACAGTCTACCAACAACACTGACTGTGACTGCTTTTATTATGAACCACGAGAGGTCTTTTGTTTGCTAAAGTTATTGAGAAGCAAATTTATTCCTTTTTATTTTTTGGTTTAGTAGACCTCCATAGTCAAAAAGTGTGTGTGTGTGTGTGCGTGTGTGTTTGTGTGTGTGTGTGTGTGTGTGTGTGTGTGTGTGTGTGCAGAACACATGCTGCAACATTAAATTAGCCCGCATCACAAAAAAATTATGCATACCGTTAAGTGTAAGCTCTCTAAAATTATGTGTAAGTTTTGAAAGTAATATAATTAAATTAAAAAACAACAAAATGCATGAGATGCCTGTAAAATTGACACTGCCATCCATCTTACTTGGCAAGACTAAAGTACACTGGATATAGAAGTTGTTAAAGCTACATTATAGCAAGGAAATACAATCTGAATGGCAATCATTTTAGTGTCATGGTGTTGTATGGTGGAGAATATTACCAACAGAGTGTCACGTTCTTGTCATGTAATACTTAATCTTGGATCAGGGACATGTTTCTTTCCAGGGTAATTATAGTGTATTCTTCATTCCATGTTCCCTTATCTGCAATGCAGTGTAGACACATACAGCTCACATGGTCCACGCATACACCTGTCCTTCACAGAGGCCATGGGAGTCTGCTACCAGGGGGCCATGTTTATCCACCATTCATCTTCATTCTCCATCTGTTCATCTTCCCTGCCCTCCCAAAACTCTTTGGAGGGTGTTGCTGCACGCCTGCCTGACATATATGTTATCATAGACAGTGGGCCCATTGCAGGCTTACTTTTCATTTTCTGATCTTTGCTGTTAATGTTCCCCCTACTAGTCTTTATTTTCTTTTATAAGAAAATAGTACTGCCACCTGTTCAGAAGTTTAGAGTCCAGCTTTTCAGGTTATAACTACCTTTATGTAAACCAGCACAACAGCAGGACTGAGTGCTGGTGACAACAGCTAAATCTGGGGTAAAGTATCTTCCATCACAAATCTCATAATTAATTTATATTGTAAAAAAATGCTCAGAATACACAGCATAAATAAGTGAAATGGAAGCAATGAATCTTGTTGATTGGATTTACGATCCTTCAATTGGCTCATTCCATTTACTCTTAGATACTGTGTGAATTGGTGACCTTCTCGTGGCAACCTGTTCCCACTGGCCTTTTTCACCAGGTCAGATGTGGCACTGGGCCACAATGACCTGACGAGTGTGCAGAGAGCAAGAACTGTCAGATGATCACATCACATCTTTACATGGCTTCAGCAGCTCATAAAGCAGCACAGGACCCTAGAGACTTTGCTCTCATTTTTGCAGTCTGGAATAAATGAGGTATTCCCTGTGTGAAGAGCATGTCCACTCTGTCCGCTAACTAATCATTACCAAGAGCCCTGGGCCTTTGTCTCCCTGAACCCAGCGTTTCCCTAAGGTAATTCCAGCTCTCTGAAAGCAAGTGTGGTTTATATGAATAAAACTCACACATTTCCTGTAAACCTAGACTCCCCAGGTGGATCTTCACAGCTGGGATATCATTCTGAGCTCTTTTTTTTTTCGTGAAAATATTCTTCTGTCTGCCAGGCTCTCTCCATCAGCTAATGGTTATCCCTTTACTTGGAGTGTTGGGTACCATTTATGTCTAATATCAAAAACGGAATTTAGTATTCCTTTTTAAAAATATTTATAGTGAGAATATTATTTACATTAAGCACATAATTTTTATGGCAACCCCCATCTTTTTTTTTAGTAAACATGTTACAAACTGTTAAAAACTTTTAAACAGTACTTTGAAAGCATTGAAATTCAGAGGGGAGGGAGACTTGGTCTGTAATCTCGGCACTGTCTGGAGTGCACGTTTATTTAATTATTCATTATAATCTATGAATTATTTATGCACAAATATTATATAATGAAATATTATTTGAGGACAAATCCAGCTTGAAGTGACTATGCCAAAAGTTTTATTGGCTGAGTGTGTGTGCGTGTGTGTTTGTGTTTATTAGTTCTTGAAGCTAACAGGCAGTGCTTGAGGCTTCAAAGTGACCCTCTGATAAACCACAATTCAGTAGAATGTTATTAATATCACTGTACCACTGGCTGGCAGTGGTGTCACTCAGGAGAAACCGTATAAATAGATATGTCACAACCCTCTGATTCTGATTTACTTTGCAGACTCACAGTAGATTCTAGGGTCCAACAGTTAGCTAAGTGTATTTTCTCTATGTTTACTTGAGCAGAGCCATAAGATGAGTTAAATTTATGCTTTGTCAGTCAACTTGTGGCTATGCTGGTCAATATTCCAGATGCATACCTGGGCAAAGTAATGACTGAAACTGACCTGAGGCTGACCTGAGGCTGACCTGAAGCTGACCTGAAGCTGAACACATTAAGACTGGACATGTAAACTTGTCACCACAAGTCAGGTCTGATGTTTTACTTCAGCTGCTGAATGCTTCCATGGTGAGAAGGACAGGGGGACACCATGTGTTACCAGGGAAAGTTTACCCCTCAGTGTACACTACTTTGATTTGCCTACATAGTAAAATCAACAGTGTAAATGTAAGTGCTCAACGTTAACACTATTTTGGAGAGTACAATCAATGGTGTTAAATTTTGAAATGTTCCTCATGTTAACAATAACACCAGGGGTTGTATACCACTGCAGTGCGTTACTTAATCTCTGAAAGTGTTAATTTTTACACTGCAAATTTTACACTTGTAATTTTATGGTGTACACACCCTTTTGCACAGATAAGATTCACGATGCAGGTAATCAAATGAGTTAATCTGAAATAGAAGCAGATTAACTACATAGGATGCGCTTCACATAAAATAACTGCTAAATACGTCCTATCCTGCAGAAACAAAACGGTGGTGACAGACAGTTGTGCAGTCAATTAACTTCGAGGTAAAACCTATCACACGTGCTGCATATTTAAATAGGTCACTCAGAGAGCGAGGGGGGAAAGAGAAGCCAGCTCCCAAAACTGAAAATGTCAGCGCCAGAGTGTAAAGTAACCCTGACAACCTTCGAGGAGAACCTATCAAAGGCACAGACGGCAGCCTTGCTGCAGGTGTGGAGCCTGTACATTCAGTGAGGTGCACAATTAAACTCTGCACTGTCTCTCGCACAGAATTAACATTCTGCCTAGAACGCCTTGCAGGTGTTTATTTTACCACAGTGGAGATCTGTGTGTGGTGCCTGTAAAACGTATTTGCACTGTGTTTAGACGCTTTCTTTGGGAGTTTACTTCCTCCTTTCATGAAAAAGATGTTTATCATTTAATGTGAAAAGTCAAATTTGCTGAGACGTGGGGAATATGAGCACATCAGGTATCCAAAACATTACGTCTCACAGTGTGTATAGCTGTGTGTCACCGAAAATGACTTTATTAAAGGGTTATCTCCATAAATATGCCAATCTGAGCTGTCAGGTATCCTAAGTGGATTTTTTTCCCCTCTCCTCCGTTTTCGTGATGCTGAAGAATGCTGTGTTATCTGAAGGCTTAAAATAATATTACAATTCTACTGATCATGAAATTTATGAAAAATCTATAAAGAAGCACAGAGGGTATTGTAGGCAATATGTCAACATGTCATTTTCCAATATGTCTTAAACGCTGACTTAAAGCAGGAAGACAGGGGCACAGCAT
>JABJVR010047078.1:17672-29105 GCA_025773905.1 Chitala chitala
AGAAACAAAGGGGCGGGGCCTAGAGAAGTTGTCAAATGCCATCTAATAAGCAGATTACCCACATGGCTGACCCAGACATCATATACATTATGTGGTCCTAATTTAATTAAAATTGAGAACTAATGACATGTGTTTTTTACAGTTTTATTAATTTTTTACTTAACAGCTTATGCAGTCTATGAAAGCTCTATAGCTACTGAGAGAACATGGAAACAGACACACACAGTTCAGGGCCGGATCCATGAGTGCCCGTCAAAAAAACCAACACACGATATCAGCTGAAATACAGAAGCGGTGTCGCACTTACAGAGGCGGCGATCACCCTGCAGAGTGGGACGGAGGGTTACAGGGTCTCTGGAGGATCATGAAAGGTTTGTGTAGCATCCCCAGATCACATACTGCACCCTTTCACGGCACATTAGCACGGGAGAAAGGCCGTGTTGTTCAGCTGGACTTCTGAGCCTCCCACACTTCATTAAGCCCCGCCCACTGCAGACCTTTCTCATCATGAACGCCGCTTTTGTCTCAGTCCAAGTTTTCACGTTTTTTAGCATTCAGCCTGAACCCAGCAGGAAGACATGAACGCAAGAGACCCAGTGATGTAGACGTTACACAAAACAGAGTAAAACA
The DNA here is from genome assembly GCA_025773905.1 of Chitala chitala. NCBI lineage: Eukaryota > Metazoa > Chordata > Actinopteri > Osteoglossiformes > Notopteridae > Chitala > Chitala chitala. The sequence goes on from JABJVR010047078.1 coordinate 18,303, forward strand.
TGACAGTAAAATCACTGACATCATATCTTCTGTCACAGGATGTTAAGGAATTACTGCAGTGACCTGCTCATTAGACTCCAGTGTGAAGTGTTCATCAGAGAGGACATCTGGACTGACAGAGCTGCCACTCCTGCAGCTATCCACGTGAAACACGTCAGGAGAGAATCGGGCCTCTCACGTTCTTTTTCTGCAAGTTATTAAACCAAATCCCAGCCTTGTGAACTTTACATGTCGGCCCCAAGCCCGGCTAAAGGGGGAGTTGGTTGGGGACAGACCTGGCATCAACCCTGTAAACAGCTCACCAAGAACATTTTATGGAAATAAACTCTCGATGGAGAGAGCTGGCACAGAATCGCAGAGAGTCCGATACAACTGAACAGAGAACAACATTCTGTGTCATTACACCAAAGTATTACCACTCAGATTTTAAAATCCAAAAATTTTATACCAGAGCTATAACATTTAACTTAAAACAGATAAAATGACAAAGATCTAAAGTTTCAAAGGATTCATCAAAATAATTCAAGAAGTCTGAACAATCAAGTATTTACACTGACAGCTCAGCACAATGCAATGTAAATATTTTATCATCAAAATCCGAGATTTAAATTATTTACATTATCTTGTTGTCACATCCATTAACGTGTTAGTTTGCTCACATGAAAAGTTGCTTCGTGAACTGAACATGCAGGGGTTTTTCTGGAAGAAATAGTGACCCCTGTTGTCAGTCATGGGAACTGAAAATGACCTAAATGGTACAGTTTCCTCCCATTCCAGAGACATGTGGTTCAGGTGAACTGGCATTTCTACACTGCCCCATAGGATTGTGCTGCAGGAGATTTGGGTGTTTCCTACTGGAACCCTGCATCCTGTACATGGTGTTCTGCTTTGAACAGGTGTGGCCCTAACCTTTGCAACAGTAACCATGTGACCCTGACCTCATTAAACAGAGAGGAATGACGTATAAATGATCATATACACTGATGATAGGCACACAGCTCCCAGTTATGGATACCCTCTAGAAGGGCTTCAGGATTCCTAAAAAACCATCCTGTCTGAAAGGCTCATGCCTGGAGCCCATCAAAATAGAACAGCCTTGTGACCACGGAGAGAGACTGTCCTGTCTGTTTAATTGTTCTCTCACCTCTCGACAGGAGAGACCGTGCGTGTGTGCGTGCACGTGTGTTCAGTCAATACCGTCTGTGAACTTTGAAGTAAATGTCACCCACACTATTTTTACTCTGGGGTTTTTTTGTTTTTTGCCGGTCTTCTCATCCTCCCACACTTAAACAGATCACAGCAGAGCTTCCTGTGGCAGGTAAAATATTTAAAAAACCTCAATTAAAACATGCATATCTCAATTAAAATAAACTGTTTTAGTTTAAGGTAAACACAAACTGTCAGCAGACTGACTCCAGCCTCATCAAAGGACAGACATGCAGACAGCCCATGTAATTCAGTCACAGACCACTGCAATAAGGCCCTTCACAATAATTATCATACTTAAACTAAAATTAAACAAGTCCAGCTTCATTAGCATGCACCTTTTTCCCTTAAACGAGCCCCAAACAAGGCTGTTCCCTTCACAACCTGTTTACTTCATTAGGTTGCTAACCTTTCCTCTCACCTCTGCCAACATTTCTAAAATACAGAGCCTATGTAAACTGTCCCTGATAAACTGTAGAACTTCACTACTTTATCGTTCCCGACGCTGAATTTATTTCTGAGTAACTGTATTACACAGACTGGACATGTTACTTTACTAATGTTACTAAGATAATGTACAGTTGTTACTGCTGACCATGTGTGGCTTACTACATACACACACTTCAGTCCCCTGGGGACTTGTCCTGCCCCTAGCCCCGCCGCTGCTGAGATGCGTCCAATGGACATGCATCCACTGGGCAGGACCTGAGCTGCTGTAGGAGGATACGGTGAAGATCACAGGCAAGCCCTGAAACCAACACGTCATTGAGCTCTCAGAAACCAAATTAAATTTCTAAATGGTGTTTAATGGTGTGCAGAAAGTGAAACACTTTCTCTGAAAATGAAGACAGGTTTTTTTTTATTATGTCCAGACCATAAGAGAATGAAATCTGAGAATGAAAAGCACTTACAGTAAAGGCCAGCTGACCCACCGAGAACTGACAGGGACAGTCCAGGTTTAATAGACCGAGCAGACCGGACATCTCAACAGTTTCCATTCAAAGTCTTCCACGCTGAAGGTACTTTATACAATTATTAAGCAAGTAATTTACTGTTACTCCTCAATATTTCCAGCACTCTGTGTGATTGGTCTGAAGCTTGCCACATTAACCTAGACTGAAAATAGCTTCAAAGGCGTCTTCGCCTGTTACGTTCTTAATTCACTGCCTGTCTTTACTGGGCGTAGCTGCATTAACACTGTGCTTAACGAGTCAGTACGTATCTTACAGTACGGACAAACTCTGTTTACCCATACACAGCTTTGCTGAATGTCCTATGGGCACTTGTTATTCTCAGATGCTCAGTGAGTTTGTAGACATTTAAAAAGGCAGAGCTGTTGTATTACAGGTCACACCAGTGCCGAGTTTTTAACTCCAGCCATTCTTTTCAGAATTGAACTGCTGCTGAGCTGTCTCAGCTCCAGCAGTTTCATTGTGAGTTGCGACATGGTATTAATTAGTCTCCCAATTAGCCAGCGAGCAAATGCAGCTGGAGACGGAGAAAAAAGGCCAGTAATGGCAGCAATGACATGTCTTCTGTGTAATCACCTCCAGCCAGGCCTCCCTCTGCTCAGAACGCATATCATTACATCCACATGGATAACCAAATTATTGTCCTGAGAAGTAATTAAAAATAGATCAAGCTTCGTTTCCACAGTAAATTAAGTGTGCAGCTTTCTTCAGGGCATCGCACAGCACAGCACTACAGAGTACAGTACCACAGGGCACAATACCACATAGCACTACAGGGCACAGCACCGCACAGCACTACAGGGCACAGCACCGCACAGCACTACAATACAGAACACCTCACTACAGAGCACCTCATTACAGGTCACCACACTACAGGGGAGCACACTTCACTACAGAGCACCAGACAGCAGAGAACCACATTACACAGCACAGCACCACAGAGCAACACACAGCAACGCAATACACCACACCATGCCACAGAGCACTACAGGGCACTGTGCCACAGAGCACTACAGGGCACCGCGCCACAGAGCACTACAGGGCATAGCTGGATGCACTGCTGTTGGCAGGTCGGGCTGCTAATGCTGCAAACGAGTGAAAGAAGAGCTGAAGCTAAATCAGCACAGGCCTGTGTCTTCATGTCTCCAGGTCATCAGCACAGGCCTGTCTCTTCATGTCTCCAGGTCATCAGCACAGGCCTGTCTCTTCATGTCTCCAGGTCATCAGCACAGACCTGTCTCTTCATTTCTCCAGGTCATCACCAACATGCCAAACTGCCCCGGCATGAGCAACATTGTGCACAATCAGACCACACAAAAGGGTTTGAAGTCCATACAGACACCCTACCCCGTGCAGGCACGCCCTACCCTATGACACTGCAGGCCTCTGGATATGAGACCACACAGGACTGAGATGTCAGACAGCTTCCTGGTTGTGGCCCCCACTGTGCAGGGAAAAACATACCTGATGGAGCCTCTGTGAAGGTCTGCCGTGTGTGTCCATTTGGCAGGTGTGCCACAGCATGCAGGAGAGAAGATTCACATTGATGAGAAGAGATAAGTACTTTCTGTCTGAGTACTGGCACTCCAATCAGAGTATTATTACTCACTTAGTAACAGACCAGAGATAAAACATGGATATTTTCTGCAGTATTTTCTATTGGCCTAAGTTGGAGCTTCCATACAGCTATAAAAAACGCAATTAGTTCAAGCTACAGTTCATCATCTATCCAATTAATGATAAAGTCTAAATACCAAGACAACCAGTGACCAAGAGAACAGATGCATACAGCTAAGGGCAACACTGTAATTACCCATATGAGCTAACAAGAAGGATGTCTTTGTTAAAATACCACAAAGGCCTGACGGATCAGACTCTATGCACCCTAATACCTGTATATGTATGATCACGTTTTAAATGCAATAAGAAGCAATAATGATTCAACGGTAAGAGAAATCCATAATATGCCAGGTGACTCAATGGGTAGAACATCAGGCTGGAATGCAAAAATCTCCTAGTTCAAATTCCAACCCAACCACTTGAGCAAGACACCCAGCGCTAGCTCTTTGTAATACACATATGAAATGTTGTAAGTTGCTTTGGATAAAAGCATCTGGTAAATGATTAATTATTATTACTCCAGCATGAATGTTAGTAACATATGAAACTTGCACAGAAAGTACAATAAAGACCAGACACACCCCAATCTGCCGTCAACGGCTGTGGCAGCCATGGGTTGATCTTTAAACGTGTGAAAACATCGTCAAGTTTAAACAGAAGAAAAAGGCCAGAGGAAACCCACACACACTAGGCAAACTCACCAGCTCCACACACAGAGATAAGAACCAAAGTTAAACCCACAACCATGGAAGTGTGAAACAACAGTGCTACCCACTGAGCTGCCATGCCATCCCAAACTTCATTCAATTACTAAAAATACAACATACATTTACTTAAGTAAAGTTTGTGGGCGACATCCATATTAATATGGCCAGGAGGGGCTGGGCAGCCAGTCGGCCTTGGGTCCTCAGAGGTTTTCTTTTTTCTCCACACTGTGGAGGTTTTGGTTCCTCTCCTCCTTTGCTACTTGGCTTTAACTTTAATCATCCACCCACTGTTAATTATTTGTAACAGCTGTAATTTATTCCTGTAAAGCACTTTAAGGCAACTTGTGAAAGGTGCTATATAAAACACTTTTTTAAAAATTTAACCAGATATTAAGAGTTGACAGACATTTAATTTCTACACTATTTAATGTCAAGCATGCGGTAGATGTCACTGATGGGCACATTATGAAACAGCAGCCTGGAGGCTCAATGGGTGGAAGTCCCCCAGTCCCTGGTTCAAATCCCAGCCAGGTGTGTCCTTGACCAGGACACTCAGCACTAGCTCCCTGGGCACCATGTGGCTGCTCACTGCCCCCCCCCCCTGGGGGATGGGTTAGATGCAGAGAACAAACTTTGTTGTGACATGTATGCAATGACAATAAATGCTGATTATTATAACTGGTAGGACATCATGTCTGTTCACAGTATTTTGTCCAAAATGAGTGTGTTATGAGCAAATACACACTGAGACATCATGCATTTCTAATATTAACTCACTGAATTGATGAGTCTTGTGTTTCACCCCCCTGTACTCATGTGGATTTACTAGCACTGCCGCCCTCTACATTCTCGCTTTGGGTTCTTATTAGACAAGAGCAGGTATTCCCACTACCTGCAGGGGGCAGTCACCCTCAATAGAGTCTGGCAGCCCTGGTGACTAGACCTGAGCCCCCAAGGGGGTGTGGCAGTGGCCAATTAGTAGATTACCTTAATCCCCTCACCCCACCCAACCAAACCAAGACTGAGCATCCTCAGGGGCTCAGCTCCCCATGACTCCTGTCATTAATCACCTGCCCCTCCTCCTGTTCCCACTGCAGCTCAGTGTGCAGTGCATTCTGGGATATGCTTGCCCGTTGTAAATGTACAGATTTACTGTTTATTCTGCAAATCAGACGCTGCAGTGCTGAAACCAGCACATCAACAAACGGACCTGGCTACACACATCCAGCCAAACCCCAAGGGCTCTTTGGCATAAACCTGACCATGAGACACCAAACTACTCAACAGTAGTGTGTTTAACCAAAATTTTGTGTGAAGTGTTTTCACAATATCAGCCACAAAAAAAAGATGGTTCTTCATCTAAAGTGTGGCTCCAGCTGAAATGCATCAATAGCAAATCCACATCTCACACAACACACACACAACACTCCCAAAAACTTAATTGTAACAAAAGCTAATAAAATATATATATATATATTCAGGCCATTAAAAATAAATTAGGCATGTTTTAGGCTGAAAACAAAAAGCAAGTTGTTGGGAAATTAAACAGTGTAAAAGACCTCAAACTAAAAGTATATAGTGAAACATAAAATAGTGAAACTGTTCAGAGAGTCTGTAGGGACAGACTGCTGTCTGCACGCGCAGTCTGCACGCGCACCGAACCGAGGAGCCCCGCCTGTTCGACACGGAGTGCGCTGTGCTGTCCTGCTGCAACCAGGAAACCAGCCCTGGGACACTCCCCGTCCCACTCAGGACACACACACACACACACACACACACACACACACACACACACACACACACACACACACACACACAGACAGAGAATATACAGCCTAAACTGTCTAACTCCATGAAAACCAATATCAACAAATATCTGCTGACATAAAAGGGGTTTAATGCACCTGTGTTAAACACGTCCTATAATTAAATTAATATAATGTACAGATGTGTTATCTTGAGCTCCAAACAAGAGCTCCGCTATGTGAAAAACTGCTGACGCCAGTCCCAGTCTGAGCGCCTAAAAATGTGCGCATCTCGTGTTTAACTGGGGACAGGGGAATAAAAAAATATAATTAATTTTAAAAAGTATTTAAATTTAAACCATTTTTCCATGCCCATTGTAATAATTTGCTTGAGAAGTCATATTCATTTTTACAAAGAATCGTTGTGGGTAAACCGCTATCCACTGAAAACGGATTTTGGGGGAGAATAAAGCGCAGGTGTTGGGAAACATTCGTCAGTTTTGTAACCTGAAACTATTTTGTTTGATATTTATTACAGGGTACATTTAATGGCTGACAAGTATATTTCATAACTGGTTATTCATGTTCATATGATAATATTGCATTGGGAGTGAGAACCTTTAAATCACAGCGTTAAAGTGTATGTAGTCTGTGTTACCAGCATCTACAAACCAACGTGTGCATCACTATTAAGTCACTAAACAGGCTTGTTAAGTGAAATATCCCATTATTAATCTTTTTATCTATAGCCTACGTTTCATTAGCAGTAAAATTTCATGTACAGAATAATAAGGTCTGCACAAACGCGTCACGGAGATAACATGGGAAAGGTGTGAGTATTAACCTCGCAAATAGCCGCTGAACCTTTAAGGGTAACCCAATAGTTTGCTATATCTGACAAATATATTTGTGTAACTATAACTGTGTATAGCGTCATATTTTATTGGCGTACAACAAAATATATAAAATTTACGTATTTTTAACGCCACTTTATTAACTACAGATATTAGGTGTGTGACAGGTTACTGCAGCCTTACCGTGTCGGAGCCGTCGCTGTCAGTCCGCAAAACTCCAGAGGAGAAGCGCGCACCCGGCGCCGGACAGGAACGCGCGGCCGCGCTGCCCAACAATCACACGCTAACGATAAAATAATCGGTAACGCAGTTACCATTTAAAGACGGATGACGCGGCTCTGAAGCATCCAGTGCAGCGCCCTCGCCGGGATGCCTGCCTGGTTGGTTCATTGATTTATTAGTAGCGCCTCAATACAAGACCCGTTTGGAAGACCCGGTCCGACCGCGCGGTTCTCACGCGCAACGTTATTAAGATGTCACGGGTGGTACAGCTGTACATGCAGCAATAATGACTGGCCACAGTGATGCCGGTTTAGGCTCATGTCATGCGGCCACTGAAGTATTCGTGGCACCTGCTGTACACCTCTGACATCACCTGCTGTACACCTCTGACATCACCTGCTGTACACCCCTGACATCACCTGCTGTACACCTCTGACATCACCTGCTGTACACCCCTGACATCACCTGCTGTACACCCCTGACATCACCTGCTGTACACCTCTGACATCACCTGCTGTACACCTCTGACATCACCTGCTGTACACCTCTGACATTACCTGCTCGCACTTCGCCAGCTAAATAAATAACACAACACGCCAGTTAAGCGCTTGTGAAAATTTAAGTATTTGCGCCACATGAGTGAGTTGAGGGCTGTAGACCGATACGATACAAACCTAAAATCTGTGGAGAATTTAAATTTAACTCAGTTTTCTACACGTCTGTTGCTTGAAAAAACTTATAACGTACAGACAATTTACAAACCATGGGAAACACGCAGGCAAGCTCACAAACTTTCTGGCTCTTGCAAATAAATTTTAGTTTCGTGATATGAAATCGCAACAGCAAATTACCAAGAGTCAGATTAGTGACCCACACACCATCACACACCATCTTGGCACACGTTTATATGCGTGATGCCTTTCTTTACTTAACCCCCCCCCCCCCCCTCCCCGGGGGGGTCTGCCATACCGCTTAATAAGTGTAGATGTTTCATTGGTACGGTCTCTCTGTACAGTGACAAATCCTCAATTTATGGCACATTTTGAATAATATAATATCTGACTAAACTAATGATATTAATTGTAATTATGTAGCTAACGTAAACGTAGCTACTATTCCTTTCACTTGTGGCTAACTGAGGTCCTCAGTACCTGCCACGGAAACTCCCCATGTTAAAAATATTCCTATTTATACCAAGTCAAGGAGAGACAGTAAAGACTGGAGGGGTACATGGTACACCAAAGAATAATGCAGCTCACAAAGGCAGAGTAATAACAGGCCTTTCCTGTGTGTGTGTGTGTGTGTGTGTGTGTGTGTGCGCACGCACGACAGAGTGAAGAATGAACTTACCCAAAAACCTTAACTGCAATCTTACATGACTTCAATTCATCAATGTGTTTGGACACAGTATCACAAACGTATATTCCAGTGTTTTATAATTATAATAAACAGTTATGTACTGATATTACTGCTCTCATTATTATTTCCCACAGCAGATTTTTATGGCTCATACATTTTTTATTTCAAACAAGACCAGCTGATGTAGAACAATGTTGTCTTACAGACTTCCAGCACAAAACCCTGTACACACTGTTCTCAGTTTTCAAGCTTACCATCTCTTGCTGATATATTTTCATGAAAAATAGGTCTGTACTGATGGAAACCATCATTTTTATTGTTATATTTAGCTACAAAAGGTGTAGCCGATAATTATATATTCAAAAACCAATAAAGCTTCCTTAATGTTTTATCAATATTTTTATTTCAGTAAGGCAGTGAGGGCTGAATATGTTGCCCTTTATGAGTGTCAGTAAATTTGAGAACAGCCACATGACAAACTGCATGAGACGCTGCATCGCTGCATGAGACGCTGCACGAGACGCTGCACGAGACGCTGCACCGCTGCATGAGACGCTGCACCGCTGCAGGTCACTCCAGTGTTCTGCTGTCTCGTGTCGGAGTGTGTGTTTATTCTGTACACTTTGTAGAACACATTTACAGCCTTCAATGTCATAAAACGTCCTGCATGTGTGACATATAGCAGAACACTGGACCACTGGATATCTATTTAATACTGGTATTATGTAATAATATTTATAAACACAAGTAGGCCAGATGAACATTTCAGCAAAGGACTAAAAGTTTTGCAAGTAACGTAAAATAACTGACAGTTACTAACAATTGGACAGGTCTCATTTTCAAGATCGAAAACGCAGTGTCGCCCTCTAGTGGCATTTAACACTCAGCATCCCTTGTAGTTGTAGAGCGGTGGTTCTCAGATGGGTTACACGTCCGGAGATACTCAACAGCACCTCAAGTGGTACTTGAAAGAATTACAAAATTTTACAGTGACGTTTTGGCAAGCAGCCTCAAATTCTTTTGAGAAATATACCTTTACCTAATAATTAATAATTTGAAAAAGAAGGCGCTACAAAATAAAAATGTGGAATTCTCCAAACTCTGACTGCTTTTTTAAATGAGATACTTTTACTTTCATTACTTAAGTCCATTTATTTAGAAACTGCTTTTGATAAGTAGTTAATAAGATACTTTCATTTTCATACTTTCACTTCAGTAACATTACAACGGGTGACTCTGACTTTTACTTAAGTCATTTTATAGTAAAATATCTTAACTTTTACTTAAGTGTGGCTTTCAGGGACTTTATCCAACACTGGCAACGATTAAACAGATTCTCTGTCTACATCAACATCCAGTTCATAACAATATAAGAACATTATTAGTATTGTAAATACTGTGATTCCAAAAAATGAGCTACCATCCCATTATCAAATTTGCAGTTCATTGGTGTGGGATTCCCAGACATCAAATGAGTGTGAAACGGCCCCTGTTTACTATGCAAATGTAAGATGCCTTTAATTAAGGTCTTGGTTTTTACACTAGTGGCTGGATAATGTCTAGAAGGATGGCTGTTTTATCATAGTACGCTAAAACAGAAAAAGAAAAGAAAACAAAAGCCATGTAAGGAAAGTCTCCACAAAAGTGAGGTTAAAGTTCATCTTTTCGACTCTAAGTTACAGAACCCAACACTATTTTCAATTCCATTGTAAAAATTATTCTTAGATCACAGAATTATACATGATGCAAACTACAGTTATAAATTTATAAATACATTGTACATAATGTATGTGTTTGTTTACATATTTCATCAGGTTAAACACACGGCGTCAGTTGTATTGATTTGTTTGACTGAGCTTAATTTGAATGCAGATAATGAGTATAGCCTTTGTAGGTTATGGTGTGTGTGTGTGTGTGTGTGTGTGTGTGCATGGCCACGCTGCCTACAAAAAATGTCCAGTCGTTTCATATCCATACATACATGTCATCCATAAACTTTTGATGTGTGTTCTTCAGTAATGAGGATAAGAAGCACAGTGAAGTGGTAAAATCAGGGCATTCAGCCTGACACACCAAACTGCAGCATCAAACAGCAGATTAACACCATAAAACTGTGTGT
>JABJVR010047079.1:0-11013 GCA_025773905.1 Chitala chitala
TAGTGTTAAGCCCTGTTTGAGTACTCTGACCATCACTGTGGTGTTGAGCTCTATTTGAGTACTCTGACCATCACTGTGGTGTTGAGCTCTATTTGAGTACTTTGACCATCACTGTGGTGTTAAGCTCTGTTTGAGTACTTTGACTATCACTGTAGTGTTAAGCCCTGTTTGAGTACGCTGACCATCACTGTGGTGTTGAGCTCTATTTGAGTACTTTGACCATGACTGTGGTGTTAAACTCTGTTTGAGTACTCTGACCATCACTGTAGTGTTGTGTCTCCCATTCTATTTTAACACAGTTCTATGACAGTCAGTAGTGACCGACTGTTGGAGCATGTTTCTGATACACTTACCACTCATGTTGTTAGTATTTTGCTCTGGAAGCCCAAGAGGAGAAGGGCTTAAGGGGATAAATAGGAGAGGAAGGATCATTAAATACTGTCACACTCTGTATGATTCATGTGAAGAAAATCCTCATTTTAATTGCACTTGCTTGCCTTGATTGAGCGGCTAGGGTTTTTATTTACCTCCACCGCAGAGAGAAAGTTCAGATTCGTGACATATGTGCATGTGTTTACCAGCAGATGGTTTTAACAGGCAGAGATATTATTTCAAATCTAAACAAAAGTGAAATGCCAGAGACAGGCTGGGATTTTCTGAAGACACCAGATCCACACTCATCTTTGCTTGCTCAAAATTATGCCTCTTCAGGGTTCACACTTTAAATTTACCTTGTGTCACACACTGTCCAGCCATGCGTACTTCCCAGTACACAAATCTGTCATTAACTACAACTCAGATGCCATGCTGTTATTTAAAATTGTTCTGCGCTGCTTTCCCATTGTGGAGTATTGCTATTATGATGAGTACTGAGCGTAGCTTTCTCTTTGTGTTTCCTGTTGCAGCTTCCTGTCTCAATCACCTCTTCTGCCCTCTGCCTCCCGTGTAGCCCCTGTGTTGTCCTCATCTCAGACTGCCTTTCTCTGACCATCCGTCGACCAACCACCTGGATTCACATACTTGTTTTTCGGATTTGTGATTTGGACGTGTTTGAAGTCATCAGTAAAAGGCCTCACTGTGAGTGGGTCCACCCCTCCCTGGCTACGTTTCCGTTTCGCTACAACCTGTATACATCTTACCTGTGTACATCTTACCTTTTTGTAAAATTTTCGTGGGATACATTATAGCCTTTCAGGCAGGAATTTTTGAACTTTTGTAAAATCATGTGTAATTTGCTAATTTTCAAACTGTGTACCCTGATGAGGGTCACAGAGGCCCTGGAGCCAATCCCAGACAGCACAGAGGGCAAGGCAAGAGACAGATCTGGGCAAAGCACCACACCTGCACAGGTAATCATTCTTACCATTGTGTAATAAACTAAAAGACTGTGCTCTCATCTTCCATATGTTTGTATTGTAAGTATAATTGGTGAAGAGCAATACTACAAGTTTTATAGTGCAGACATATATTTTAACACACTGCTTTCAGTGTACAACTGAGTCCACAAACTGTATAAATAAAGAATACAACAGAAATACAGGATAGGTTGACTGTGCACACATTTTCTGATGAATAGTAGAGAGAAAGATACTCTAAAAGATCCAAGTATGGGCAGCGTCAGTCTTTTACAGAGGCTATTGTCTGAGTAAATGAGCTCCCAAGTAGGCAGCTAAGCTTGATTTAACCTTGTGTCCTCAAACCATCACTGTCTCTAGAATACAAAGCAGTGCAAAAATACTCCCCTTCAAAAAACTGTAAAAGAGTCATACAGAGGAAATCTTAGCAGTGGTGGTTTATTGAACAAATTAAAAATGAAGTTTCAATTACTGTTAAATGGTAATGCTTTTACAAGATTTGGGGTATGGAATGCAAATTGCAGAATGCAAATACCGCTAAATACCACGACGTATCGATTACTGAGACGGCTAGCACAACTTTCAATTTCTACTGACGTGGAAAAGAAAGACAAAGGCAGACATCTAATTCATGCTATATCGTTAGCACTGGTTTGCTTATATTGGTGAGGTTCTAAGTATTTCAATTAAAGATTCATGGCTAGAGTCTCCTTGCTATTAACACACCCATTTTGAACAATTGTAACAAATTTTTTAAACCCTGAAAAACGCCCTTGTTTTCAGTTTTCTTGTTAAATCTGTTTTGCCAATCAAAAACATTTACTGCAGAAAGTGAGACCTACAGTCCGTACACTTTAATATTGATTATTACAGCTCATTTTGAAAACTACATTATAGAAAATTGAGTCCATAAATTGATTTTGTACTTCATGCACTCAGATTATGTATGCATTGGTTTTGAGATGGGTAGCAAAATGAGTTGAGGATTGTTGCCTTTAAACAAATCAATGACGGGGTGCAATGAAGGTTTTGTTGATACACTGAAAATTGTCATACTAGTGAAGGCTAAAAACTTTAAAATATCGATTCACTTTTTGGACTCAGCTGGTATCGACTCAGACTCGGCCTTGAGCATGATGAGTCTCTTTTTAGGCTCGCTTTTTACTTGGACCTGAATGCTTAATTTCTTGGTCTTATTTTCGTCTTTTCTTTTCTGAAAATGCATCATGGTCTAACTCTGAAGTTAAAAACTAGATGTTTACTCTGCTTTGTAACATAATTAACCTGCCAAGGAAACTAAATTGACTTTTAAAAATAAAAGTTTCCTTTTTATTTTGAGTTAATGAATTTAATTACATATCACTTCTTTTTTCAATTCAGACACAGAGGTTTATTTTCAGTCTTTTCACTCTTTAATTCAATTATTGTGGCAACTGGTAGCAAAGCCAAGGAACAAACCATACTAACAAATACAAAATAAAACACAAACAGACACAGAGTAACTGCAGTATCAGGGTGTAAAGACAGACACGGAGTAACTGCAGTATCAGGGTGTAAAGACAGACTCGGAGTAACTGCAGTATCAGGGTGTAAAGACAGACTCGGAGTAACTGCAGTATCAGGGTGTAAAGACAGACTCGGAGTAACTGCAGTATCAGGGTGTAAAGACAGACTCAGAGTAACTTCAGTGTCAGGGTGTAAACACAAATCTGCAGTAACACATTTTAAAGTCTTCCCTTTGTAAGGCTGTAAAGTCACCCTTAGACCTTTCTGCAAGTCAGAATTACACATGACATTTAAACAAACTGCACGCAAAGAATATCTGTTGATTAGGATTATTTCTGTATGTAGCTGAAGGGTTTGTTGTGAGTTAGCTAGTCATGTTCACTGTTATAAAAAGTTTATAAGAGTATTTTCTGGCAGTGCTAAGAACGCCTCTTGCATCATAAGCCCCTTGAATTGCACAGTGTAGGTGCTTGAACTACCGTCAGCTTTCACAGGTATTAACCAAAGTAACTCCTTTTTACCTTAGTGCATCACAGCATGTTTTTGTGCAGCATTTTGGCAGTGTTTCTCATTCCCAAAAGCATAATTAAATTTCATATGAGCTTAATTAAATTTAGTCATTTAAGTTAATAGTACATTGACTATAGAAAAAGTAAACAGATAAGAGTGTATTGTAGGTAGACTGTACACTGCAGTCAAGCTTTCTGCTATAACTGGGGCTTCAGGTTTATTTTATTTAACCATCGGTTTTTCTTTTTCATTGCCACGAGCCCAACCTCCGGAGTGTCCTTGCATTCCCACCACCTCATGACATAAGCCCATTAGTGTTTGCACCACTGTGTACAGCATCTATGTATGTGTACTTTTTTTTGCAACCAAGAGGAAAGGTAAGAGAAGGAGTGAGAGGGGGGTAATGACAAAGCTGGAGAGAGAGAGAGAGAGAGAGAGAGAGAGAGAGAGGCTTCAGGGGACATGGATTTTAAGAAGCAACTCCTGTGGCTTTCCGGCAACCGTGAGTCACTCTTCCTGACCTAGCCAGGGAGCACTGCATTGCCAGAGGCTGTGAAGCCCATTCTACAGCAAGGGTTTGTGGGATTTGTGCAAATTCAGGTGAATTAAGATCCAACCAACACTGTTTACATGCGTCTTTTTAGAGATTTTGACACAAACCCATATTATGTAGTTAAATATATGGTTGGTTAATGAGTGTATCTGGCTGCCTCTCTGCTGGCTGCACATTTGAGCATACGGCATTCACAGAGGCTCAATTTAAGGAATGAAACACATGCGTTTAGTGCTCATTTGATATCGTCAGAAAAGAAGGATGCGTCTGTTGTTGTGTTGACTACTATGCTCCAGGATTGCAGAAGGATCAGTGGTGAGGTCCATGAGCTTCTGTCGGATGTTCAGCACTGTGAAGGGCCAGGCCATACAGTTGGATAACTGGGTCTCACCCTCTTGCTGTCCATCTGAAGACAAATGCACTAAATATCATCTTATTCCCATCATGGAGTCCACTCTGGAGTACTTCCAGACTGCCAAAGTAGAACAATTTAATCTTTTTGTTTTTATACCTGTACTCAAAAAATGTCAATATATTTTATTAAACAGCTCTAAATCACCAAATAAAAAAAATTAATTAAATCAAAGCTTTTGGCTCTGGTGGAAGTGTTGAACAGGCTCAGCAACGCTCCGTAGGTGGGCCTTCTTCCTGATTACACAAAGTATCGCCTGCTTCAAAGCAGAGGCAAATCACAATTGTGATGAATAATTAAGGATTAAAATGAAGCATTAAACCGGACAACTAAAGTCCCGCGGACCCCACTTTCATTCACTTCACTTCACCTCTGCAGCTGAACCATCCTGCTTTTCATTTATCAACATGTTTTTTTCATTGTAAATCACTGCATAGCTTTATTAAACTAGCCATACTTTTTCCCAAACTGCTTATCTTACCTTGTCTGAGACATTTACTTCATTACTAGACAGTTTTATCTGAAATTACTGGCTCTGTTTTCCACATTAGTTTGTCAAACTGGAATGGACTGGGCTTTTCGTTAAAAAGGCTGGTTTAGAGTTTAATTTCGCTAATACTGCCAATTGATCTGTCTGATGTGTGTGCTTTCTGTACAACACTTTCGTGGCCCTGTTTATCTCACAGATTTCTCAGTGCCCCAAGCTTTGCTAGCAGTGGAGGGAGTAATCAGGCAGAAGCACTTAATGTTTTTTCATAACTGATTATTGTGTCTAAATGTTGAGCCTTACATGGTAAATCTTATTTCATTATTGGTATTAAGTTGCCTAGCTTTCCTTCCTGTTGTGGAGAGCTGTCGTCTGAGATGACCAAAGATGTGCCTCTTATTTAGTTACTCCTCCACCCTACTCCACCCCCGCCACACACACACACATTTTAGTTCAAGTTTAGATAATCCATGGTTTAGTGCTCATTTTGAAAGATAGCATACAACTCCCAAGATCAGCAGTCTGGTGGATCAATGGGTAGGGCTTCCAGCAATTGTGGAAGTCTCCCAGTTTGAATCCCAGCACAGCCAGGAGGTGCGTCCTGAGAAAGATACTCCACACTAGCTCCCTGGGTGCCAAAAAATGGGTACCCATTGCTCCCCCAGGGGATGGGCTACATGCAAAGAACTAATTTCCCCATTGTGGGACTAATCCATCTATCCATCCATCCATCCATTCACTATACTGCTTATCCAGGGACTAATAAGGAATTAACAAAATAAACAAAAACTAAATTGTGAGTTTGCTTTTACTGTTACAGTGCCAAGTCAACTTCAGTGTTCGGTTAACTGTTTTGGCTTATGAATTCTCGGTTGGCCATGTATGGCCGCAGGCTCCAACTGTGCAGGACCACTGGAAATTTTAACTGGATGAAGCAGTTGTGGAAGATGAATGAATCTTTCAGGTTAAGTATCTCTCTGAACTCCATCTCGCCTTGTGGGATTTAAAACTATAGCCTTTGGCCTGCCTGCCCAGTTCCTTAATCGCCAGACCGTCCGCTGGGTACCGGCAAGTTCACACACACGCTGATGAAGTGAAACATGTATTGACATCTTTGTAATAAAAAAGCATTACTTTTAATTTGCTGCGGATAACTATTTAATCCCAGCCACAGTGACCTGGCTCTCTGACGGACTTGTGCTCCAGTTGAGAGCCAGAGTGAATTTCACACTATTGTGGGCCTGAAAAGAATGCCAGGACTCATAAACAACACAGGCCTGTGAATGTTTAATGAGTCTTACTGGTGTCAGTTTCAAAACACACCTATTTTTTAAGAGCCGGGAGTGTAGGCCTTTTACCGTGCAGCGTATGCATGGACACAAAAGCCGCTAGCTTTCAGAGCGCTTTTAATGTGCTATCACCAATCCATTTAGAAAAAAACAGGCCTGACTTTAAGTGCGCAGGAAGTATTGAAATAAATGTCAGTGAGGAGGTATCAAAGGGGTCTGATGCAGGAACTCACTCACAGACAGGATGAACCTAAAAATAATTCTGTATTAATAAATGCTCATTACCCAGATCATACACAGTCACTGACGTATATACAGTTCTGAAAGAGCGCAGGTGTGGGGATGTCAGAAAGCTGCTCAAAGTAGGAGGGTTCCTTTAATCACTGAATTTTTTTGTACGTGACAATGTCCTATGCTCCACAATCTTATAGTATGTTTTTATACCTCTGTGTCATTGTATACAGTAAATTATGCATCCGTTATGTATTCATATCCACTCAGTTTTATAGTGGTTAAGAAGCTGGACTTGGCAGCGATGGGCTGAGTTCATCACCCATCTCAGTGTGCCTTACTTGCTTTGCTTCAGTTGAATATCTGGATGTACAAGTTCATAAAAAGTTTCAATGCACAAAGGAGTAGGTAAATTGACTCAGCCTTTTGGATAAAACCAGTAGGTTACCACTAATGGAGCATATTACTTCTTAAAACCTCCGTAATGGTGGATATTTATTTTTTTATGTTCACCTTTAGGCATGCAGCTGCAAACACAGTTTTGGCCACTTACGTCCATTACGTGACCATTTTACTTCCTACAGGTGGTCATAAACTGAAAGGCCTTTCACTGTCCTGCAGGTGTTAATAATGCCAAGGTTCACATCCAGCAGAGGTGGGCCACACTGTAACGAGATATGCGTGAAGCTCAGTACTTTTTAATGCTAAATACAGGTCAAATAAGCTATGCAGAAACACAATAAAATGTGGATAATTCTAACCAACATCTCAGGAGTTTAGGTCGGGCCTTTAATGTATCGCCCTCTTCCCAGATAAATTCTCACAACTGGAAATGTTGAGGCCACGGTCGGTGCCAAAAGAACATTGCCGACCAGGTTTTTAGCTCATTATATGTGACACTTGTGATATGAGATATCCGTTCAGGCCACACCGTTGGCCTCCTGAATTAAGACCAAATGAGTAAGTTTGTAGACAGGATGTAGCATAATGCTTGGTAATAAGATGTAAAATTAGACTTTGGTACATCTGTAAGAACATCTCGCACGCTGTTGCTCTACAAATGCGTAGACGAGGGACTGCTCACGGAGAGGATATCAGACATGTAAGAGCAGCTGCGTGTTAAACAGCGGAGCAAATGCACAGAGCACGCAGGTGTGATGCAGCATGGAATGCAACGCAAATGCACACAAGCTCGGGAAGTTGTAACACATACAAAACCCAAAAAAACCACAAAAGAGATTATCTGCAGAGTGAAGGGTAGGTGATATGCTGGTTAAAATTACAACAAAGATCTCCACTTTTTTAAATGTCTTTGTGCCCTAATATTGACTATTATGAAAAAAGATTTTTTAATGAAAATTTTTGGAAAAAAAATGTAGAGTAGAAAAGGATACTGAAAAATGTTTTAACTTTAATTTGATTCTGTTTAGTTGTCACACCCCCACCTCAGCATGCACCATACTGTGTTGAGCCAAGGCACATAATGGTTGGGTGTCTCCTTCGGCTTCCATGTTGAGGAACACCACAGGTAGAGAAACCTCTTCTTGTCCAGTCTTCAATTCTGAGTGTTTATCACACTGTATCACCACAATGAGTTTATCATTTGCACAGCCCTCATAGACACAGGAGCTGCAAGAAACTTCGTAGACACGGTGTTCACCTCCAGGTATGATTTCAGTACAACATCTCTTCCTCACCCCATTTGGGTCAATGAACAAACACTCTGCTCTGGCCAAGTGACACAACAAACCACACCCCTCACGCAGAGTGGGAGTCACCCACGCTGAACGCATGCAGTCCTTTTTTTCATAGAACAATCAGGAAGCTGTGATATTGGCACTGCTTTGGCTACAGAAACCCAACCCATTCACTGACTGGAAAAGACATGAAGTTGTCTCTTGGAGCCCTTGTTGTCAGAACCATTGTATCGATGAACGCTCTCTTCCATAGCAGCAGGTAACCCTATCACCTTGTCGAGTCACTTCAGTCGAAAGCCCTTTAGGGGAACAAGCTGCTCATATTCCCCCCGAGAAATTTCATTGACATCTTTGGTCAAAGCAAAACGTATTCCATGCCTCCTCATGCCACACACAATTGTGCCATTGACCTCGTAGCAGGCACTCCACTGCCTAAAGGAAAATGATTCCCCTTGTCCATTCCGGGGGAAAGGGCCATAGAGAAATACACTGAAAAAGCCCTCAAACAGGGTTTTATCTGCTCTTCCACTTTCCCCGTAGCCTCTGGTTTCTTATCTGTGAGTAAAAAATGCAGTGGTCTATGGTTATGTATTGATTACTGTGCCCTTAACAAAATAGCCATTAGATATGTCTATTCTCACATGGGAACGCACGGGTCTTCATGATGCACAACCTCCACAGCGCCTATAATCACATCTGCATCTAGGAAGGTGACGAGTGGAAAATGGCCTTCCTGACCACTAGAAGGTACTATGAATATCTTGTGATGCAATTTGGCCTGCAGAACACCCCAGCCATTTTCAAGGCCTTCATCAATTATGTACTCTCGGACATGATCAATCAATTTGCGTTGGTGTATATTGATGATATCCTTATTTACTCACTCTCCTCTGAGACTCACGTCCAACAGGTTTGACGAGTCCTCCAATGACTGTGTGACAATCTAGTGTCTATCAAAGAAGAAAAATGTCAGCTTCAATGATCCTCTGTTCACTTCCTAAGGCACTGGATATTATCCAAGGGCATCCAGATGGGTCTGCGGAAAGTTCATGCCATGACTTCCTGGCCTGCAGTCAACTCCATTAAACAACTCCACCGCTTCCTGGGTTTCACCAACTTCTACTGGTGATTCATTAGAAACTTTGTTGAAATGTCAGCTAACATTACAGGACTTTCCCTACAAGCTCCACTTCATGCAAGAAGCACAAATGGCCTTTCACACCCAAAAACAACTCTTTACCACCACACCGATACAACTGGATTCAGATTTTCCCTTCATGGTCGATCCATAGCTTGGATCTCACCTCCTGGGAAACCAAAAGAGCAAGTGAAAGTTAGGGGTTTATGGGATACAGACACATCGCAATCATCATTTTGTCATCTGTGTTGCCCTTTTCAGGAAAACCTAGTATGGCTCATTGGTTAGGGAAGGGGCCAAACATGCAGCCGAGGCCGGTCAAGATAGTCAACGTGCATATCAGGTCTGACTTAAAGAATGGCATTTTGGGTATGGGAGTACATGATGAAATATCTGTTAAGAATGTGGACGTTATAATCGGAAAATATATAGCAGGTGAGAAAGTTTTACTCGCCTGTAGTGGTGAAAGATGCCCCACCACCTTGACAAATTTTATTTTGAGCCCAGTGTCCAGTATCTTTGTTTCATGAGTTCAGTTTGCCTCTGTTTTAGCTTTCGTTTGTAAAATCAGAATCAGAATCTTTTTATTGTCATTGTACAATGAAATTGTGTGCAATCCCATTCAGCGTAGTGCAAAGGAACAAGAACATTGAAATAACTTAAGAAAAACAATATAAAACAGTACCTATGGAATATATGGAAACTGATGAATGCGTCTGTAGAATATTTAATATATTCGATATGTTCGGTGGGGGTGTTACATGGCAGGACATATTTGGCACTGTTTTGGGTCTGCAACTCCATCTTAAAGGCCTTGTGTGACTCTTTCAGTTGATAGAGAATTCCCATCGGCCGCTGAGACGAAAGAACAAACCAGCGGAGGCACAAGAGGACCACTGGTAATCAACGAACAGCTGGACCAAAAAACGTAAAAGCCACTTCCAGGAAGATGTTGGTGTTTGGTTGGCTGAGTAGAGTTCAAGTTTGGTAGAGAGTAATTATTCAGTAGTCGAGTTTGGTTTTGTTGCATGTTTGCTAGGATTTTGGTTTGTGTTTGTCGTTTATTTGTCGGATTTTGTGAATTTGTATTGTTGCTGTATGGTTTATGTTCATTCGTATATGGTGTAGTGTGTTACTGAGGCATCGGGATATTGTTTAACTGTCTGTCTATGTTTGCAAAGCGGATTCTGTCTCTCTCTATTGGTGTTCAAGCGTTACAGTTCAATTTAGTTAATTTTCATAATGAAGCCCCACTCAACATAGCCACCTTAAATTACTTAACATAGTTCTTTCAAGACAGTACACTGAGATACAGTTGTGACTTTCTAAAAAAAGTGTTCAATGATAGTTTGATCCTTAGTTAACAAGATGTGCTGGAAGTACACGTACATGTATCTACATGCTTGAGAAGTTTGTGTGGGAACAAGTATGATCTCCACTAAGGAGCAGACAGTATAGTCAAAATGTTTCTTTATAACACGATCAAAACTTCCTAATCAAATAGTAGAAGTAGACCTTCAACAACATCCCTGAGCAAGGTGTAATCATGCCATTGAAGTATCCAGCTGTCTGTGTGAATTTCTGAGCCCCTCTGGATGAAAGTGAAATAAAAACATGGAAAAATGCCTGTAGCAGCTGTTGGCAGACTTGTGTATGAGCAGTTTGATGCCCCGTCTGTCCTGTCTCGTGCAGTCCGATGCCCCATCTGCCCTGTCATGTGCAGTTTGAGGCTCTGTCTGCCCTGTCACATGCAGTTCTATGCCCCATCTGCCCTGTCATGTGCAGTTTGAGGCTCTGTCTGCCCTGTCACATGCAGTTCTATGCCCCATCTGCCC
>JABJVR010047079.1:11113-21306 GCA_025773905.1 Chitala chitala
TGTCATGTGCCGTTTGAGCCCCTGTCTGCCCTGTCACATGCAGTTTGATGCTCTCTCTGCCCTGTCAAGTGTACTTCAGTGCCCTGTGTGCTGGCCTGCTGGTCAGTGTGGAGTGCCTTATATGTCAATTCTTTAGCATGCTGTATTGCTACTAAAACCCTTTTGACTTCTTCTCCAAACTTCTACACATCTCTCCCCTGAGACTCAGATCAAAAGTAGACGCACAAGCCTTTGTTTCATTTTAAAAGAAGCAAATTAGTTTAGATAATGGAATCCGTCGAGGACAATTATGCTTTCAGGGTTGGTGTGACGGTTATTTTTCAATCTCGGATTAAGCATGCGTCATCTTCACTGACTGTAACATCAAAAACTTTAATAGTTGGGAACATTGAGCAGATTAACCTCTGGTTGTGGAACTCCTCAACTGTCATTGCTTTTGTCTCATCTTACTGTGTGTGGTGGCAACTGTCAGCTGTGGTGTAATAGAACCAAAAAGAGGAAGATTTCCGTATCCATGACATGGGGCATCATCTATGTCATAGGCCATCACATTAGTGACACACGAACAGGATTTAAGGTCATTCCGGTCCCACAGCAGGTGAAATACTGTATATCCCCATTTCCTCAATGCCAGTCACCACCCGGACTAAGGGTAGAGGGATTTAGAGCAAAATAAAAAATTATCCAGTGTCAGTACCATGCACGGAGCATGTTTGGGGTCTAGGTTCTCACCCCAGGTTAACTTCATTTTGGAGGTATCTCTCCCAGGTTAGCAGATCTTTTTAAACCCTGGAAAGTACATGAGACGGATAACCAGACTCCAAAGAAGGTCCTGTTTTTCCTCTGCTCCATCCTGCTGTGAAAGTGTCAGCTCGCCGAAACCCAGGTCCACATCAACAGCCTCCCACCCTCATTTGAAGGTTCCGGAACTCCTGAGGCCTTCAGCCTCACTAAATGTCAACAAAAAAGAAATGGAAGCAATAATGTAAACTTCAAGTAATTAAACATCAAGGCAGTGGAAGCAGGGGGCGCTAATCCCCTCAACCCAGATGATTTTGTCCTTCCGGAACCATTTACACTTTCATTAAACAGACCAGTCAGGCAGAACAAAGCCATGCAGGGAGTCTGCATAAACACGTGATGATCTCGTGGCCTCTGTTCCAACACTGTTCCATCTGTGCTTAATTGGAATGTCCTCTCTAAAATCAATAGGTCACGCATCTTTTTTTGACTGCACAATCATCTTAAGTATAACATTCACTAAAGACAATGTAAGCAGCCCACATCTGAATTCAAACTGTCGATTTAGTTTTTGTTTAGACTCTCGTGAGAGTGAATATGGAGCCTGTTCCACGGAGCCCAGGAAGATTGAACCAAGTGAAGATGGAGCTGATCCAGCTGAGCAGTTGGACAAACCCCATAACAACACAGGGAGGAGAAACAAAAGGCATGTGTTCACAGCCAAGGGAGGATTCGAACCCGCAACCCTAGACCTGACCGTGTGACATTCACCTTTTGTACCAGCACATTTCTGGGTCCAAGATAATACTGTTTAGCAAAGAAACATGTTAATATCATAAACAGCTGGATCTTCAGATCATTTTGACAGGATGAAAATATAAGTTTTCTTAATATTTTTTCTAAATTTGATCACTGGTCTTTTGACAGCTCAAGCTCCTGCAAAGCCTCATTAAGAACACATTGAATGACTTGTTATGGATTAGGACCTACTTGTTCATTCTTGTTATAGTTAATTGGTGACTTGGTGGAACCATCAGCTCTTTCCTTTCACATTGATTCGATCCTCTGCTTATTAATGGTTTATGCTGTTTCTTACCAAACTTTAATCATAATGGAGTTCTTCCCATGAATTCACAGCTAACAGCACACTGCCCTGAGCCTTGCCAATTACAAGTTTGAGCTGAATTTCTTTAAATGGACATTTCATTGACTGCCCTCATTAGACATACCCAAACAATGTCCTTCGCACTGTTAATGGTGAAAATGTTTTGATGTTGTGGTACATAAAGGCAGATTGATTTAAAAGAGACCGGAGTTCACTTACATTCTGTATCCATGCAGCACTTCATGAAGTGTTGTTTGCAATGCACATTGCTAAAAAGTCACTAACCTGACTGTCTTCTGTGTTCATTCCCGACTGCTGATCCTGAATGGCCTCCTTGCCTCATGTTCGCTCCAGCCCTGTCTTCGTCACAAAGTGGACTCTCCGGGTTTTCGACCTCAGTCTGTTCACTCGGTTTTCATTCCTAAATATCAATGTATATTGTGGCCCTCAATCTCAGTAAACCACTCCATTCTGCACAAGGGGAGCCTGTCTTTTCTATCTGGCTCTCAATCGTTACACCGATCATAAAGCACAAAAGTCTCACTTTTAACTTTCTACTTTGTAACTCTCAGTAATTTACAAACAACTAAGTACAGACAAATGATCGTGGAGAATGAGGATAAATGATGTAATTGATATTTAATTAAGATAGTGGTGAAATTAAATCGACTGAATTGACTGAAGCAAAAACTGGCACCCACTGAGGCTCTCCAGGACTGCGGTCGGCCACCCCGATACAGATTTTGACATGCTGCCCAACACCACAAGTGCACAGTACAATAAAAAGATAATTTCACTTTTCATGGTCAAATACAGAGTACTTGTTAAAATTACAGGGTGAGAAGCATCTTTGGAACAGCATCTCATTTGCCTCAACATCCCCTCCATCACTTCTTGTGATATAATTTTCTCACAAATATTTAACGTTAATTATATAATTAATTCCGTGACACATACCGGCAATGCTGCTCCTCTGTTTTCCCTGGTTTAATTGTTGCCATCTAATCATTTTTGCAGCATAATTGTACTCAATATCCTATAATCTTGCGTGTACCCCTGTGTCAGCCTGTATAATTAAAAATGTCATTTAAGTCAGTGTAATCAAAGGCACCGGAAGCTGATGACTGACAGCTGTTTCAGGCAGACAGGAAACATTAGATTTCCCAAAGTAATATTGTACTGCTCCCAAGGCTGAGTTAGAAATTAATAAATAGCTGTACATATTACACACATGTAAGTACCATACAGTAGGCTACCCAAGTAAATTACTTCAACAGGCTCCAGCTCATGGTCTTTCACATTACCCTTGTGCTGACAGGAAGTTCACACATTTATGTTTAATGGCAGCGTTTGCTGGGTCAGACCATAAACAAATAAGTAACAAGCTGGGCCGTCGGTCACAAGGCAATTTATGGCAATGCAAAGGAATTCTACATGGAAAAGGTAGATAAGCGTAACCTGGTGGCTCAATCGGTACAACATCAGGCTGGGATGCAGAAGTCTCCTGGGTTGAATCCCAGCCCAGCCTCCAGGTGTGTTCTTGAGCAGGACACTCAGCACTAGCTCACTGTAACCTGTATGTGAAATGTAAGTCACTTTGGATAAAAGGATCTGCCAAATGAATAAATGCAAATGTAACCTCAAAATTCTGAAAAGACTATTAAAATAAATCAAATATAGTAAAAAAGAAAATACACAGATGCTTTGCTGTGCTATCAATGTGTAGAAAGTTGTTAAATCTTTTTTATGTTGGACAGAATTTAAATTATATAATATGGCTTCATATTTACTCATGGTATTATTACTAAAGAAATAAACTTTGAATAAAGAGGGGAAAAAATATGATTGTAATTTTTCCTTTTTTTTTTGCTTCTGAGTCTACCAATTAAGAGTGATGTTGCAATTTGTATGTTAAATTGGATTTTAAATTGAGTATATTATTCCACATTTGTTGTCACTTTGGCATATTAGTTCTCTCTTTCAGAGTTAAAATAAAATCTAAATGTTATTGTTTTGTTAACTGTTTTCATTCCCAGTTTTATTTCTGACTGCTGTTGTGTTCAGGGGCATATCTATGGAAAACAGTATCTATAGCATGCACTGAAATTGGGCCCCTGTTTAAACACTTGACACCCATCTCTTAGATGACTTGTAATGAGCTGATATAATGGTAAAGTTAAGCTTGTTAATTTTCTAATTAACAAATTGCTAACAGTTTATGGTACTACATGAAAATTACAACTGCACCTTCCTTGCTTTATTGATGTAATTTGGTATCTGACATACTCAAAGTCAGTTTTTTTAGTTTCTACTCAGAGCAACATGACAGAACCTGCCTTGACCCATGGAAATACAAAAGTATGTGTTTTAACATGACAAATTATCTCTAACAGCTGCCAATCTAAACTGCAATGACCAGCATTATCTAAACATCAATGTAAAGACTGGGAAAGAACTTCTCATCTCCATACTGAGCAAAAAATTCGAAAAGCTGTTCAGGTCTTGATATTTTCACGTTGGACCGATCTGATAGCAAGATTCTCTCATCTGACATTTCTGCATATAGCTGCTGCTCAGCAACATCAGACCTGTCAAGTCCACCCAAATTTTCACACATCTTCTTTAGTTCATTACTGTCAGTGCCATAACACAGTCCCTCAACATCAAGAAGGAAGCCAAACTAGTTATCAGTGTCATGCAAATGAGCAAACCTCTCATTCAGTCACAGAATTCTAGACTACCACTGTAGTTTGCAAAGAAGAACGTTCTTATTGCTGGTTTTCACTGTCCTGGGGTGCTGTCAGGTACATGGTCATGTGGGTCCCAGCACTGAATTTTATGTAAATGGTTTAACAATCTGGTCATCCCACAGCTTCTCACCCATGAAAATCAAACACAGATCATACACCTGCAGAAAATTCTTTTTCACTGAGGATGGCTTGTCTGATTTTAATAAAACCGGTTAGCGGTGCCACATTTAAATGGTATCTAGGACACGTGCCTTCCTGCCATACCTTAGGTACACCACTGGTTGTGTTCAGTGGCTAACAGCACCATATTGTTCTGTGGTGCTGAAAAACAATGGAATGTAGGTGTTTCTTTCATAGCAGTATCTGTGCGTGGTAGATATGATTACATATTCTTGTTTCATCCCTTTTGGGAAACTGTAACCGATTGTTTTTTCAAGGCACAATCCCCAGAAACAATGAACACCATGTAGTACAGCTACTACAATGAGTTTCGGATCATCATTAGCTGATCATCCGTGTATAATCTTTATTCCTGAAAATTGTTTGTGTCAGCAAACACGCTGTTATACATTTTGGTCTGTTCTTTGATTTATGGGTGTTAGCGGTGTGCGGTAAACACCCGTAACCAGACGGCAGCGCCGGCAGAGTTAAATTAACTCTGGAAATTTAACGGCCAATTTCACTGCTCAGCTCGGCAAATTGCGCTGGCTTGACGCTGGAATTGCTGCTCCACGTATCGCGGTCTCGTTGATAAATTCAATATTGTGTTAACCACTTTTCAAGAGGAATATCAGCACTTCTCGCCGCCTCAGCCAAATTACAAATTAAGTCACGCAGTCGCTTTTTCCCTTGAGCTCTTTGAACGAAGTGCCTTCGGTGGCATTCATCAGACATGATTTTAGGTCATGCTTTATTGGAATCTCCCGCGTGCTGCCAAGAAATAAGTAGCACGTGAAGCAGGATCTATAAATCAATTGGCGATATAGCGGCTGCTTCATCCTGTGCAACACAAACTCGCTTCTGATGATTGCATGTATGTCATTTCCACAACAGACACGCTCGCAGAGAACAAAAAGCTGTAAGATCAGCCATCAGTATAATGACATATATGCAATCATCAGATGCGAGTTTGTTTGAATTCTTTCACGTTGTCATGTGCTTCAGGTGAGCGTTAAGCAGTTTCTGAACACGGGGTGTCTGCTTTTGTTTTGACTGCGTGAAGGTGCATTACAGTAAAACCTTATCACAGAAGACACATTATGTCAATGTCATGACTAACATGTTGCATTACAGTATGAGGTACTAACTCCACATACTGTCATGAAAAGCTCCTACACATTGTCACACAGCAAAATGACGAAGTGAGTAAAATGCTGTTCACGAGTACCCCTTGAACATGTCGCCTTATGATATGTGGATTATCACGAGTCATAATCGTGATAATGTATTAACATGCAGATCATAAGACTGCCATAAGAATATGTCACTTTATTGTGTTTCCTCATTTAATACTTCATACCAAATCATGATAGCTGTTATAAACTGGCATACACATAACACAGGCTACTGTGATTTGATGAGGAAAATTATACGAAGGTACGAGGGGTTAAAAACGTTGAATATTGTAAAGCAGCACAATCACGCCGAGGTCAAATGTGGCGAACATTTCTGTCTGAAAAGTTATAATTATGAGAAAGTTAACGCGCTTTATCACTCAGGAAACACCACCCCCAGAGTGAAACATGACGACAGCCTCCCCACGCCATGACATTTTTACGTCTTTGGCAAAGAACAAAACTCTCATTAGGACTAAAATAAAATGCATTCCGCAGAGAAGGGGCAATCACCGGGCAGAAACACGGCTTCGGTGCGGGGCGAGCAGGGAGGCTCACGGAGCAGGAGGCGGACGCTGTCCTGTTGTGGAGTAAGAATAAGAATGCGTGTCCTTGAGCTGGCCAGCCAAGGTCCCGACTTCAGGCCTGCTCACAGTATGTGGACGGACTGAGAACTCGCCCATGATCCGTGTGCAGCCTCAAACACACTGTCTACATGTGCCACAATGAAGGGGCAGCAGCGAAAACGAATTTAAACTCACACAAATTGACTCTAATTGCTTCCAAAAGTGTGTCTACTAAATATTTTAGAGTCTAATTAAAATATGCTCAAGTTAAAATGTTACAGTTTATAATTTATTCCTGTAATAATAATAGTGTGCTACGTAGGTGGAGAAACACAGAAATGAAAAGACGATGGTATAATACTATCAGAAATTATTTAGGGTTTCGTGTGTGAAGTGTCCAAATAAATATAGAAACTAATAAAGAGTACAGGTGGGCTGAATACATTAGAATCATCTTATTTCTGCACATTTATCAATAATTATGAATACCCGGGGACCCATTTTACTGATGGCTGATGAAAAGTCAAGTCTACATTATGTAAAGCTTTTTGTTCCTTTTTTGTAAAAGCAGAACTATCTCAAGTCTTATATGTTAATTGTATTTGTAAATTTGTTTTTTAATAGCTTTTATGATTTATTGCACATTACACTCAAAGTCATGTATTTTTAAGTAGCCCTCCTTTGCCAAAGGGTGTCATGGTAACAAACCACATACAATATTGCGCCTTTGAACATAATTTCCCATGTAACGAGAGAGAAGAAAGCGCTTTGGAGAAGGAATTCATTATGGTTTAAATTATTAACTTCTGAGAAGATGTTACAAAGATACCATGGGGAATCACATGATTTTATTGAGACAGAGCCTTATGTATACATCAGAGTCTTGCATGCTTCATGGTCTGAGTAAAAAGTTTATGTCACCATAACGACGGAAGGTGCTGTGGCTGGCAGTTCAAGTGAAGTTTGCTGGGCTTTTTACTACCTCATGCTTTAGGAAACATTATAAGAATTGTCTTAACTGTCAAAGTCTGTCAAAAGGATTCCGTCAAAACATTATGACAGTGTTACGACTGCTGTAAGATTGTTCATTCAGAAAGACAGACCAGTAAAATATACTGAAATATCAAGCAAAACTGCAGGTACTGATTGATTCTCTCATTGGTGGATAGACTCAGGATTATTGACTGTCTACTACAGAAGACTGCACCAATTTTAAAGATGTTACAGCATATCAGTCCCACACTCAAATGCATAGCTGACTGCATTGTCTTTTACTGAAACACATTCATCTTCACAGGAAGGTAGACAGTCCATCAGAACAATGTTTTTTAAATAGTACTTTATTAATCCCAGTGGGAAATTGCTTCTCTAAATTTAACCCACCCCCCTGAGGACAGCAGTAGGTAGTCAGACACATGTGGCACCCAGGATTTGAGTGTCTTGCTCAAGGACACACCTGGCTGTGCAGGGATTCAAACCAGGAGGCTTCTGTATCCTAGCCTGGTGTTCTACCAATTGAGCCATCAGTCCATTTAAACATAGATTAGCACTGAGCTGCTTTCCAAACATGTGATTATTTTTCCTTGCCTGTTAGAGGTCTGAGTGAGTGAACAATGTACTGTATGTTACAGCTGCCAAAAGCTGCTGAAATCTTGTATTCAGAATGCCAGGGTAAGCTAACATTTTGCAGTTAATGTAAAGTTGCTAGCCTATCTTGAACTCCTTTGCTTTGCATTTCTCTCAGAGCTCCATGGTGGCATCACCATTAAAACTTGCTTAAGAACCATCTAATTTACTTAAACTCCCAGTGAAAGCAGTTTTGTCAACTATTTTGTGAGAAAGTAGCTAACAGAATCTCAAAAAGTTGCTAAGTCACTAGATGACATAATGCCCATTTTAATATATCTTAAAAATTTTACTTCCTTGGTATGATAAACTCAGTTCAATTACATTTATCAGCATGTTTTTAATATCTTTATTTTTGTGAACATATAGTTAGCATATTTATATCATTATAATAACATTCTAAGAAAAATAACATGCTTGCATGTTTTTAATATGTTAACAATTTTACAGAAGCATCAGATAAAGGACTTCACCCATAAAGTGCTGAATGATGATTAGAGAATTCTGACAAAAAATATGGATAATAACGTTTTGCTTGTAATACGTCAGAAAATGGTGTAAATTCAAAGAAGAAAGAAGTGTGTGGTTTAGCCAAGAAAAGGTGATGAGTGAGTGAGTAGTCACTGGGTGAGTGACTAGTCATGATGAGTGAGTGACTAGGCATGATGAGCAAGTGACTAGTCTTTCAGCAAGCAGATTTATACAAATAGTGTTACAGACAGTCCTGTAAAGATGGAAAACATTAGGGAAATGTGTGGCTGAGAGAAGCACCAAATCCATGAAATTACCTAAGATGCACTTAGAAACTCAGTAGAATTGCCGCTAGGTTCTTTTTTATAAAAGTCTTTTAAGGGTCTAAAAAGTAATTAAATCTAATGACAAAGTCTCTATGTTGGCAACAATGGGTGAGAGAGGCTTTAAAAAACAACCTTTGGACAAATGCTGAGGCCTCGCTTCAAGACCTCCACTCATGATGACTAAAGGCTCGCCAGGTCTGGAGAACATTTGCATACCTGACACTGAGCATGCTTTTCACTTAGTCAATGCTACTCTTTAGACACTCAGTATTTACATTTTTGTTGTTTACATTTAAGCTTGACCTTCATATTAATTATGAGTTTGGTCTATTGAAGCAGTTATTGTAATTTATTTTTTCTTTCGTACTGTGCTTGTAATGTAGTGTTTTTCTGGATGGTCAGAATGTGCAAGTACGTGTGTTGAGGAATACAGTAAAAACACGTGATCAGTTCTCCAACAGACACAAACTTTGTTTGTCTTTTAATCTTTCCGACTTCAGCTGCAGTTAACACAATTATATAAAAACATGTAACCCCAACCCACCACTTCTCCTTGTCCACCACTCAGAGGAGCCCCACTTTTTAGCACTCCTTAGTAATTGGCAAAACTGGAAGGGGGGGCAGGCCCTCACCTCTAAATGCAGGAAAAACAGAACACAAAAATGCCAGCCATGTGCATTATTCCTGACTGTTACCGTATATTAGATTAAAAATTAACAATTAATAAACTTTAATGGTAGTTTTTAAATCTACTTTCACACATTCATTGTTAAGGTACGATCTATGTAATAACAAAAGAGTTTTAATACGCCCAGTCTTGGTCATTACTGCTTGTTAACAGCAATTGCAGCTATTAAAATTTAATCACTATCAGTGATACTTTAAAGAAAACTTTTAAAAAGCTACAAACAGCCATTATGGAGATGTTCAGAAGAAACTCAGTCAGACTTAAGATGATTTTTAGATTGTTAGAAGCAGTTAAAAAATACACACAGTGCCTTTGGCTGACCCAGTTCAACAGGCGGCAGTAACAGGATCACCCTTTTCCTAATGAGTACAATAACGAGGCCAGGTCTGGTCCAGAGAGAGCAGAGGGGTGGTGGAGCACGGTGAAACCTCTACAGACAGCCTCCCCTGGGGGTTCACACCACGTTTCTCCAGAAAACCTCAGGCTCAGCAGGGCAGTCAGACCATGTCAGAGCAGAGGGGTGGTGGAGCACGGTGAAACCTCTACAGACAGCCTCCCCTGGGGGTTCACACCACGTTTCTCCAGA
>JABJVR010047080.1:1336-29097 GCA_025773905.1 Chitala chitala
GCTCTGACACTGTTACCTGTGTGAACCCAAGGTCTCAGTCATCACAGCTCTGACACTGTTACCTGTGTGAACCCAAGGTCTCAGTCATCACAGCTCTGACACTGTTACCTGTGTGAACCCAAGATCTCAGTCATCACAGCTCTGACACTGTTACCTGTGTGAACCCAAGGTCTCAGTCATTACAGCTCTGACACTGTTACCTGTGTGAACCCAAGGTCTCAGTCATCAAAGCTCTGACAGTGTTACCTGTGTGAACTCAAAGTCTCAGTCATCACAGCTCTGACACTGTTACCTGTGTGAACCCAAAGTCTCAGTCATCACAGCTCTGACACTGTTATCTGTGTGAACCCAAAGTCTCAGTCATCACAGCTCTGACACTGTTACCTGTGTGAACCCAAAGTCTCAGTGACACACTAGCTTTTCTGTCTTAAAACTGCAACACTTTAGAGCAGACCTTTGAGTGGATGATGCCGTACGTAAGCACTGGAATGTGCAGGAATAAAGTATGGCTACTTACAGAAGAGGAACAGCAGTTACAGGGCCATCACACCGTAAGAGCATCGCCCAGTGCAGCACTGTGGAAGAGCTCTGGGAAGATGCACAGGTAACTGAACACACAGGTAAGTGATGCACTGCAAGTCTGGACTACTTATAAATCCTTTGAAATGTTTCCCAGACGTGTTCAGAGCACACTTTAAACAGCTAATCCACTCAGCAGCGTTCTGCTCTACCCAAGTCCCCTTATCTGCTCCGCGGTGTCCTAGCTAATGCAGCTGTTTTGTTTGCTTCATGCGTCACTGCAGCTCCCAGAATCCCCGCCCAGGTGCGGCACGATGCATTCGAAGTGGACGCTCTGCACATGCTCTGTGTGTGCACACGTAACACGAGGGCAGAAGTGACTCAGCACAAAACACCAGTAAGCTGTGTACGTGTAGCAGGATGACCGGGGTTTAAACTAACAACCTCGCAGCCTGCACAAACTTACCAGAGAAGACGATTAGCCTGTTGAGCCAAAGACCCGAGCCCCTCACTTGGGGGACTAATCACACTCTTGTCCTAACTACCAGGGGATACTGGACATAGGCCGTATAGGTCAGGGCCGGCCCTGGGCATAGGCCTTATAGGTCAGGCCGGCTCTGGATGTAGGCCGTATAGGTCAGGGTCGGCCCTGGGTGTAGGCTGCATAGGACCCTCACCTGATAGCCACAGACCACCCTCACCTGACAGGTACAGACCGCACTCACCTGACAGCCACAGACCACACTCACCTGACAGCCACAGACCACCCTCACCTGACAGGTACAGACCACACTCACCTGACAGCCACAGACCACCCTTACCTGACAGGTACAGACCACACTCACCTGACAGCCACAGGCCACACTCACCTGACAGGTACAGACCACACTCACCTACTCCCAGTGTGTTGATGAACTAGATACTGGATAAACAAACTATCAGTTCTCTTCCCAAAGAAGATAGACCTGAGATATGCCTTTTAATGAAATACTGACAAGCTATTACTGGTTGCTTTTAATGGATGATACGGCTGTTGCCAAAACCCACAGTGGCCCAAATCCTGGGTGAAGCTTTCAGAGATAATTACTGTACCATGTAAATACACAACATGGGAGATAGAGAACTTCTGGGTGAAGTCCAGGTTGTGGAGAGCTGAAAGTATCTCGGTTCTACCTGAGGAACATCCCAAAGGACATGAAGCCAGTAAAAGTCTGAGTGAGGGGTACCAGGTTTCTCAAGTTTAACTTGACTAAGATGTGTGTCCGTGTGTGTAAGCGTGTCTGCGTGCATCTGTGACTGTGTGTGCAGGAGGACAAAGGCCAGAGTGTAAATGCTGCTGTCTGTTTATGCAAACACGCTCAGACCGTGTGTGTGCTGGACAGAGCCTGCCCTGCGTCTCTTCATCTCTCTCACAGAATGATTTATGATAAAACAGCCACAGCACTGCCAACCTAAAAACACCACAATGCTGGACAATAAAATAACGTGGAATAATTGTGATTCTAATGTAACGTGTCATCAGGCCACTCCTGCACCACATCCACCGTAGCACTCAGACTTTATTCAGCACCAGCAGAAACCCATTTCACAGCTGGACTGACCTCTAACTTACCTTGCACCTGTCTGAGGGAAACAGATTACACCAACTGAGCGATGCCTAGCTATTCCGGGCACACACGTGTCTAAACCATATCGTAACCTTTCAATAACACTTGTCACCCGTGTGTAAAGCGTACCCAGGAAACTGCCCACACTTTCACTACACAGTAGCAGGATCAGATTAGTTCTTCTGGACGACGTGCACACACCGCCCCTGTTTTCACACCCATTGTCCTGATGCTTTGCCCCCCTGTCTCCCCATTTACCCCCACGTTCTTGTGCTTATCTGAGCACAGACAGGCAAGAAAATTGCATGCCAGACACAGAGAGAGAGAGGGAGAGAGAGAGGGAGAGAGAGGGAGAGAGAGCGAGAGAGAGAGAGCAGCCGCTCCTCCTACCAACGTTTTGGCCAACGGCACTGAGCCTCAGCACCAGCTCCTCCTGAACCATCTCCTCGCTCTTCATCCAGGGGATCATCCTCGAGAGCTGGGAAGCACAGAAAATGGAGAGGAGGCTTCAGCAATGCACGCACACACAGAGCACTGGTGACAGACGGAGCTCCTGTCAGTGTGCAGCTCCAGGGAGAAGCGCGGCTGAGCAGAGAGGGTAGAGTACTGAGACGCGCACACGCGCAGGCGCGCTGGTGTGAACACACACTAAGCTTACGTCTGCAGGAGCAGTCGCAAATGCGCATACAGCACTGGGGGGACGGGGGGGTGTCAACATGAACACACCAGGAGCAATGGTGTACTCTGACCCAAATACAAACATGGAGAAACACACAGAGGGACAAACATAGGGATGGACAAGCTGATACAGGCACAAACACTGGGAGAGACAAACAGGCAAACAGTGTCACACACACATAATGTGCAGACAAGTTCATCAGGTGTTCAGTGTGTTCCCTGACTGCACCTCTAATTCACAGTACCCATGTAGTGCAGAACCTCATGGGTGGCCACAGGCAGTTACACACTCGTTAACCTTAGAAGCTGTAATCTGACGCCAAAATATCATCGGCAGACGATTCGAGCGTTTCCTTTTGTACAGCATCGATGTACATATGAAGTGATTAACGGTGGATGCAACAATGCACTGGGGCACCTGTTGTGAAAGGCGCTATATAATTTGAACTGCATAAGATAAGTCCATACACTACTTTCAAAACTGGCTGAAAAATGCAAAAACCCAGGTAAATCAGATAACTCTATAGCAAGGCATTAGTAATGCAATTACTAATAAGGTAGCCATCATGGTCCATTATTAATAACAGTATCTTATTACTATAGGCCTTGTCTAGCACTGAGTCCATGTATGATGTAACCCTATATTATTTTCAAACGTTATGTTAACACATGTTAATACCCGAAATACAAGCAGTGTTAAATTTCTTCCCTAATCAAGTCTGTTATCTTGCATATATTGCCACCATGTGGCTGTCCATATTTATGAAAGAAATTGAAGGCATGCCAACCCCCCCACTCAAGGGTGAGTCTTGTCACGATTCCTGTTCCTGATTTTCATGAACACTGACAGGATATCGAGGTGCTAGGGTGACTCCCCAGGACAGGACAAGAAGCTGAGTAATCTGGGATGGCCTCGGAGCAGAGCCGCTGCTTCTCCGGACTGAGAGGAGTCATCTGAGGGATTTTGAGCATGTAATAAGGATGCCCCCCTTGTAAGATTTGCTTTTCCAGGCACCTGGGGGGTGTCACGAAAAAGATAGGGTTTAAACCAGGCCACCACTCTCTGAAACCTACCAAACAGAATCAGCACTAACATCATAACTGTGGTGATCAACTTTAACAATCCAGCTTTAAGTCCACAAGATACGAATAATCATGAGTGCAAAAACATAGGCCCAACACATACAGAAAGCAGCCAGTAATGTGAAATGTGTAAAGGTTCCACAAACCTTACTTAAACAGAGGCCCCCTGCTTTGTGAGACAGGCTAGCTGCGTACAGGCCCCCTGCGTTGTGAGACAGGCCACCTGTGTACAGGCCCCCTGCATTGTGAGACAGGCCACCTGTGTACAGGCCCCCTGTGTTGTGAGACAGGCCACCTGCATACAGGCCCCCTGCATTGTGAGACAGGCCACCTGTGTACAGGCCCCCTGCATTGTGAGACAGGCCACCTGCATACAGGCCCCCTGCGTTGTGAGACAGGCCACCTGCATACAGGCCCCCTGCATTGTGAGACAGGCCACCTGCATACAGGCCCCCTGCGTTGTGAGACAGGCCACCTGTGTTGTGAGACAGGCCACCTGCGTACAGGCCCCCTGCATTGTGAGACAGACCCCCTGCGTTGTGAGACAGGCCACCTGCATACAGGCCCCCTGCATTGTGAGACAGGCCACCTGCGTACAGGCCCCCTGCGTTGTGAGACAGGCCACCTGTGTTGTGAGACAGGCCACCTGCGTACAGGCCCCCTGCGTTGTGAGACAGGCCACCTGCGTACAGGCCCCCTGCGTTGTGAGACAGACCCCCTGTGTTGTGAGACAGGCCACCTGCGTACAGGCCCCCTGCATTGTGAGACAGACCCCCTGTGTTGTGAGACAGGCCACCTGTGTACAGGCCCCCTGCATTGTGAGACAGGCCACCTGCGTACAGGCCCCCTGCGTTGTGAGACAGGCCCCCTGCCTACAGGCCCCCTGCTTTGTGAGACAGACCCCCTGCGTACAGGGCCCCTGCGTTGTGAGACGGGCCACTTGCGTACAGACCCCCTGCGTTTATGTTCAGCTTCAACTCAACCACAACACAACCTGAGAAATTATCGGATCTTTTTCTTTACAACATAGCAAATCACTATTGCCTATGTACAGAAATGGGGTTTAAGACTATGAAGATGAATTTGCTTTCTACTTTAATGATAGTTTATGGAGAGCATTTTACAATTCAATGTATAAATCCTCAAGGAAGATCATTTTAAAATTATATTTTATTACACAAGATGTTTTTACGCACTGTGATGTAAAGGATAACAAAGGTAAGCATTAGACTACAAAACAATATTAACACCAGCTTTTACTAAAAATCAGATTTATTTAAGAAGGGATGAGAAAATGGTTTTAAACACCTGGTCTATATGTCTTATGGCAGACAGGATGGTTATTTTCACATTCATCTCCTGTGGGCCCCCCCCGTCCTGTAACTCACTCTTCATGGGGGGGCAGTAAGGGAATACTACACAAAGAAAACACTGCAGCCCAAATGTTGCCCCAGCAGTACGTGTATGTGTGGATCCTCACGATTAACGGGATGAACGGCGTTTTGGGGAGGACCGGAAACGTAGGGCTGACAAGTTTGGGCACATTAACACAATCTGACAAACACAAGAACAAAAAACACGTTTCACATGGCAAAAGTGATTTTCAGTGGGTACTTGGTGTGTAGTAAATCCTGCAGTGCAGGACTGTGTAAGGCATAGATCTCCGTAGGGTGATGTTTGCATTATGACTCAAGCTACGAGATTTATAAATAATACAGGCATTTATACTGACGTTTCTCTGACTGTAAACAAAGCAGTCCTTAAGAGATTAGGGCCGACAGCGAACAACCGAGCGCTCTGGAAAAGTGCAAAACTGTTCAACATTCACAATCTTATTACAACCAGAGTACAAACTGTGATAAAACCAAAACAAGAGTATTTGCCAGCCTAAAGGAACACACCCAATATGTCATTGGCCACTAGGCTAATGGTGACATGGGGCTAAGCCACAGCCCACAAACAGGGGGCAGCACAAAGGCAAAGAAGGTATTGGAACAAACAGCAATCTGAAATTTTTACTTGTATATCTTTTATGAAAATCTACAAGTTTGGCAAAGACATGGAGAAGATAGATTAAGTTTAAACAGAGCAAAGAGCTCCCTGTAGCCCTGCTGGTCAGGTTTGTTTATGTACATATTTATGTATAAAAATGAGAAAAGTCAGGAGAGGAGAAGACTGTATAGGTGTGGGATCCCGCTAAATGTTGGAGCTTCGTCGCCCCCTAGTGGCTCCCAAAGAGACACGCAGCCTGGGGTCTCTGGCTTTGTAATGCTCATTGAAGTCCAGCCTGAAGCTGAGGAACTGCAGGCTCTCGTCAGAACTGCTCATCAGCAACACTAGGAACTGCTGGACGATACCCTGTGGGAGGAGAAGACAGAACAGCGGTGTCACGTGACACCAAGCCATGAGCAGTTAGTGGAGAACAGGGGTGGAGCAGGGGCAAACCCACAGAGAGAGGTTGGGCCAGCAGCAGAGCAGACAGCCTTACCCAGGTCACGGACACAGCCACGATGGCTGTTTGAAGAGCGTGCAAATAATGCAATGCTGTATGCAAGCGCAACACACCTGGTAAAAGTGAGCCAGTATCCTGAGCTGGGAGCGCATTTTTGGTATAGTGTCCTGAAACTCCTGCATGCGCTTGTTCTCCTCAGCCTCCTCCGTCGCAGTCACGCCCCACTCGCCCTGAGGAGGACAGGAGGCACGTCATCAGTTCAGCTGATCGTCGTCTCATATGGGGTAAAACAACACTCAGGATTAGTCTTAACTTCTTTCAGAATGGAAAACAGAATTATTCTTCCTTTGAGGTTTTGGTGATTAGGCTAAAAGGAGAAATTTTTGGAAGAAAAATGTTTTTAAAAAAACCCATGAGTGGCGTGACGTGCAGTTGACACCGGGGTGAAGGCTAACTCCGGATTTAGAGTGAAAAGTGTGACCATGCTGTCGTGTCCTGACCTACAGGTAACACGTAGAAGTTGACAACCAGCTGTCGAGTGACAACAGCACCAGACACAGCCAAATCAGGGGAGAACCGTGTCTG
Source organism: Chitala chitala (assembly GCA_025773905.1). Lineage (NCBI taxonomy): Eukaryota > Metazoa > Chordata > Actinopteri > Osteoglossiformes > Notopteridae > Chitala > Chitala chitala. The sequence continues at coordinate 8,261 of JABJVR010047080.1, forward strand.
TCTCAGTACAGCCCGAGAAGGGAACTTCGACCCGATCGTGCGCGAACCCAGCGTAGCGCCAACCCAGCGTAGCACCCCACACCGTCCTCCCCCGGCCCCCCAGCCATACCTCACTCTGACGCTGCTCCTTCCTGTCTGCGAAGGCTGTCCTCAGCTTCAGCTCCTCCAGGGCTGAGCGGTACAGTGTGTCCTGGACACTCTGGAACTCAATGATCTGGTCGAAGATGGCTCTCAGCTGGTTCAGCAGAGACTGGGCCGGGTAACACAGCTCGTTATGGGTTCTAGTTCTACCCTCAGCATGTGTTCTACAGCGTTCTGCGTGTGCGCCAGCATCTCACCCTGCTGTTGGTGTCCAGTAAGCAGCGTGAGATGATGGTACTGAGGAAAACCTCATGGGCTGCAATGATGTGGTCCAAGTCTTGGGCCTGCTGAACCTTCTTCCACAACTCATCCCAGGAGCACTCGAGAACCTGCACACACACAGAGAACATAAACTTTGACATCAGGTAAACTGTGGTAAAACATGTCAGTGCACTTAATTACACCACACACAAGAGTTAGCCACACCACACGTGGGAATGCTTACCTCGAAGGTGATGTAATACTGCATCTGATGGATGAAATGCACCATCTCGGAAGCCAGGACGTGACACTGATGAAGCACTCCTACCAGCTCTGTCACAGAGCAACAAACACAGCATCTCACCAGACACGTCACCAACTGCAGCCTTTACCGTTCTGTCGTGCGGAAGTGTGTGTGCACGCACACGTGCGACGTGGAGGCAGGCTGTGTTAATTAGAAGGTTCCACCCAGCATTGGACTTCTGATTTCCAGAAGGCCAAACAAACCTGTTCTGTTGCACTAATGTAAAAATTAACTTTTCCAAAAAAAACTTTGTCCGCCCCTTAAAAAGGCTTCTTGACCACCCTGATACAGCAGACCCAGAACTCTTATCCATGCAGTGCCACGAGCATGACGTTTCTAGAGATCACACTCAGGTAAACCGTAGGCAAGTTGACTCTGACAGCCGTTTTAAATCACTTCCCCCTGCTGGAGACAGTACGTACTGCAGCCCATCTTACCTGGCATTGCCTTCAGAAGCTTGGCGTTGCACATCTGGCCTTTCCAGATGTCAGTCAGGATGTACTCCATGCGCTTGGCTCGCCACAGGAAGTTGAACACACGCAGGTAGCAGCTCATGCACTCACGGGTGAACACCTGGCACAGACGAGGAACATGTCACACCGAGGATCTGAAAGCCACCCACCGACACACACACACACACACACACACACACACACACACACACACGAAGCCAAGATATTTCAAACAGCATCACTTTAACAATATTTATTAAATTTCTATTTCCATACATCAGTGAGGAGGTTCAACACTGCAGAGCTACAGGAGAACCTGTTAGGGTGTTACCGTAGCAATGGGTCCATCCACATGGTAATCCAAGCTGAAGACATCCCAGCCCGTGTCACCAGGTGAGACCTTCAGTAAAGACGGCAACAGTCTTAGTGTCAGTTTTACAGCTTTTCAAGAAAGCAGGAGCTTTATGTGGCTGCTGGGCGGGGCCTAACTCTCACCTCCAGCAGTCGGACATCCAGCCTCTTCAGAATCTCAGGGCTGTCAAACTGAGCGTTGGTGGCTCTCACTGCTGTCTCCAGAATGCCCGTAAGGTTGTGCTGGTACAGTGTTGTGGCAGGGCGGGCCAGCTCCGGCCTGAGCAGACACAGGGACACACAGAGGGAGGATGGACTTTGCTAATCTCAGCATCTCCTTCAATCTACGTTCCATTGACATGGAATATTATTCGTCAGACAGAATTAATTCAAAACTTTAACTACTAAATCTGTCAGCAATGTATATGCACAGTGTGTGTGTGTGTATGTGTGTGAGTGTGAGAGAGAGAGCAAGAGAGACACTGACTGACTCACTTCAGCAGGTCCATAAGGTGCCGGATGAAGTCACCCTGTCCCAGTAGCAGGTAGCGTCGCATGGCCTGCAGGTGCTCCAGAAGCAGGTACTTTGTATTCAGAATGTCCAGCAGATACTTACTCGTCTCAAAGTACGCTGCATCGATCCTGCCCTGGAAGGCACCCTCCAAATCAGTGAGCAGCTCCGCCACTGAAAAGGGAAGGGCACCACAAGGGCTGTGAGTGCGCGCGCGGGGACAAGGGCTGTGAGTGCGCGCGCGGGGACAAGGGCTGTGAGTGCGCGCGCGGGGACAAGGGCTGTGAGTGCGCTGTAAACAAACAAGGGCATTTAACAACTTGCAAGGTAAGATAGACGTACCGTCTTTGGGAGAGTCAACAGACTTTGACGCAGGTATGATCTTCCCAGGTGGCGTTCTATCATGACACACCTGATGCAAGAAGTTGATAGACTTTCCAATGAGCAGAACCTGTCATAAGAAGTGGTTCAGTTTTCAGCAAAAATAAGAGGTACAGATATTCTGGGGAAATTACAGTGCAAAACATGGCTTTGAATTGGCAACCAACTAACTGTGCTAAACTTGTTCTGACAGTACGCTGCAGATACCATTCAGCTCAAGACCAGGAGGACAGATGAGAAGAGCAGCAGTTAACCAACTCATGGCTCTGTCATTAAGGCTACAGTCAGGGGCTCAGGTGGGCATTAGGTGAGAAGGTGGCACCTTTCTGGCCTGGTCCATGGTGACAAACGACGGAATCATGGACTTGCGCAGTGTGTACTTGTCATGCCACAGCCTGTCCGTCTTCACGGTGGGGTCCGACGCTACAAAAAACTGAGAGGATAAAGGCCACATGGTACACTGGCGTGCTCTCACGACACTACATGCAAGACAACACAAGACGGACTTTTGGGACAAACAACCACACAAAGCACAGTCTTTCCAAGAGGAAAAAACATGTTTAACATGAGTGGCTGAAAATAAATGGCACATTAACAAGGCTAATTAAACTTTAAACAGAATTGATCTGAGCATCTCTCACTGTGGACAGGTGAGTTGTTGACCTGAAAATGTTTTATTAATAATGGTTCAATAAAACAGAACAAAAACATAAATATTAGTGAAAGGTGTAAAGGTGGTGAGTGTGACCACTCACAAATAACCCACTAATCTCCCTCTGGACTTTGGAGGTTCATCAAAGTCTTAATGGAAGTGTTCAGGATGGCCAGGGTAATTAAGTGGGATCCTTAAGTGATCAGCTCAGGGCAGGCTATTACGGGGCCCGGCGCCACGCCTTGGGGCACGCTCTCACGGGGCCCGGAAGAAGTCTGCACTGAGACCACAGTGTGAAAATATACAACTAAAACCAAGGGGATGTGGAGAGAGACCAGACCATTACACAACGGTTCAGACTATACAAACAGATAGAAAAACGACATGTCAAGGAATATGCATTTAAAAATACGACTCTCTCAAACAGCATTGGATAAAAAAGCTGAAAAGCAAATCTGTATAACAGCACGTTACGAGAATGAACATAGTAACCATCCGTGTTAGGTACAGTCACTGAACACTGCGGCGCCCCTCGCCCCGTGATAGGCGTCTGGCGCCCCTCACCTCGTGATAAGTGTCCTCCAGCTCGCCATCATAGATCCAGCGGTACAGGAAGTTGAGGACTGGATGGGAGACCAGGCCCAAAATGTGCTGCACCAGCACTCGCATGTACGAGTCGCCCGTCTTGCCATAAGCGTGCACCGCTGAGGCCAGCTCACCCCCCTTTCGGCCTGGGGAAGAAAGAAATGTGTGGGCATAGAAAAAGGCAGAGGCAAGCTGTAGGGCTGGTATGTGACCCTCAAACATGGTGGAATTTCAGCCAGGACACACTGGGCTTCCACAGCACTGCTTTACTTCCCAAAGCTGTCAGCACAGTGCACGCACACACGTGTGTGAAACAACCTGAACTAGGGGACAGTCCTCGTGTTATGGGCCCTGACTGGTGCACACCTTGGCAGTAATCCACCAGGGCTGCCAGCGTCTTCAGCCGAACTTTGGGATCATAGGTCCAGACAAGCAGACGGCGCAGGGTTAGGCTACCGTCTGCACCCAGGGTCATGCCCTGGTCGTCCTCCACCTGCAGCTGGGACAGAGAGGTGATACCCCGGTCACGCTCCACGTCAGGACAAAGCCGGCTGAGGAATTATGGCTACATAATTGTGAACATTGGTAAAAAATGCTAATCTGCTTACAGCTTTCCTTGTTAAAAGCTCTGAAGAAACCACGCTGGGCTCATGATGGTGGCAGAAAACACAGGAGAGACGGGAGTGGCTGTACCTGTGAGTGCAACACAGACAGCAGTCTGTAGTACTCCTTCAGCTCCTGATGGAGGGCAGCACAGAAGCTCTGCAGGAAGCAGACAGAGGTTTAACACACAAAATGCACATGCGCCGACACATACGTGATCCCACGGGGCTGGGCTTCCCACCTGTCCCACAAGGCCAAAGGCACGATCCAGGCTCCGAGCATCCGTGTACTTCCGCACCTTGTTGTGCAGCCAGCCGAGCTCCGCCAAGCGGCTGCTAATGTCACGTAGCGACTTGGACAATGGCACCTGGACATCACACAAGAACACGAGTAAAGGCTAACCACGCTAACGCTGACATCCCACAGGAACACGAGTAAAGGCTAACCACGCTAACGCTGACATCCCACAGGAACACGAGTAAAGGCTAACCACGCTAACGCTGACATCCCACAGGAACACAAGTAAAGGCTAACCACGCTAACATTTATACACAAGGTAGAAAGCTTGAATTTGCATGTTGTAGCCAGTTAAACCAATGATGCAGTGAACAGATGATAGTGTTGTTTTGGCCCCCACTTCAATGCTAATGCATATCATCTTAGTGCACAGGTTGTCAAAATGCTAACACTGGAAAAATTACCGAGATAATACATATGGATTCTCTTTCAAAGTCTGGATGCTGACCCTTTATATAGCCACTGGCCTCAGGGGTAACGGAAGCACATATTGACTAGATCCTGCTTCTGAAGACATCATCAAAACATAGTGGAGCAAAGCGAGCAGAATTTGGAAAGACAGACTGAACATCACAGACTGGGGCAGTTTGTTCCAGACTGAACATCACAGACTGGGGCAGTTTGATCCAGGTGTAAATGCATTTGAAGAAGAGCAGAACACAGTCAAAGGAACCCAGCTGAAAAAGCAGAGAGTTTAGAGCAGGGTCAGCGGGTCAGTACCAGAACCAGGAAGGTGTGCAACGTTAAGCAGTTACTGCAGGGTCAGTACCAGAACCAGGAAGCGGAGTAATGTTTAGCACTATGGGTTGGTCCCACAGACATCAGTGCACTTTATACCGTCAGCTAGATGAGGCAGAAGGTACAGATGAAAGGGTAAAGATTGTGGCACGACCAGGCTGGACTCCCTGTGTAGGTGTAAACAGCTGAAACACAGCAGCAGACGCTCGCTTAAAGCCCACGGGCTCGATAACTTGCCTGCGTGTCGATTCTGTAACAGCCCTCTGGGCTGCACAGTTTGATGAGCTTGCCGTCGATTCCCTGGAAGACGTACAGCAGGTCCCGGACGAGAACGTTTTCACTAATGTCCCCTGCAGGCAGGAACAGCAAATGGTCAGTGGTGCTGCGTTTCCATGCAGCTCACAGTGACAGCCACATTACACCTTCACAGCCTCCCCCAGGTGACACACCCCCGTCATCCGCGTCCCGCTGAAGCCGCTGTGGGACCCTGGCTGACAAGCCCAAGGTGGCAGGGGGGCCTCGTGAGGTACCAGGCGGCAGGGTCCAGGCCAAGCGGGAGCCCAGCTGCTGACGGGTGGAGTCTGTAGGTGCCTGAGCTTGAGGGCTGAGGAGCACACAGGCATGCAGGTATAACTCAGATTTTCAAACTGCAGTGATTCACCTGTAATAACACAGACGGCACTGTCCTGGGAGGCCACAACCTCCACACCCACGACCCCTGCTACGTTCAAAACTCCCCATTTACTTTATTTACCCACAAGACCCTGACAACATTCTGCAGCTCTTAATTCAATTAAAGGCAAAGTCCCGACAGGCAGACTGCACTCACGGGGGAGCATTACACTGCTGCACACACAATCTTAAACATTTAGTAGCACCTCAGATACTTACGAGCTACAGTTAACGATGGTCATGAATCAGGGAGTAAGGCAGCCCTGAGTGTGAGGAGCCCCGCTGGCAAATAACACTACCTTATACATTATTAACTGCCTGCAGGGCGGTGAAAACCAACAACACTACCAACGAAGCAGCCCTGGCACGAGCGAGCGGGCAGAACCGTGTGCTCACCCCGACAACTGGAGTGGGGGTGTCATTGTAGGCCCGTTCAGTGTGTACGTCCCCAGGCTGCCGATTCCACTGGTGCCCATACTGGCAGAGCGCTCCGCGTGGCCCAGGGGGAGGCTCTGTGGGCGAGCACAGTAGAAGGGCGTGGAGTGGGCATCACGGGGCAGCGCCTGGGCAAACAGGGAACCATACCCGGCAACCTGGCATAGACAGGAGAAATTACACCTCACCGGGACAGGAGGGGACCCATGTAAGCAAGGCAGCCAATACAGCATATAAGTGTCGTAGGTAACCATCTGGTCTACATAGCACCATTAAGTAGAGGATGCAAGGAAAACGCTACCCGATTACAAGGTTTCCGTGGATCCTCACAAAGGCTGAGAAGCAGGTACAGAATTGCCCATCTCTGCTTCAGCACCCCCTGTCAACAAAGAATGAAGCAAGTATTAGTGCTTCTCACTGCTGGCAAAACAGCAAGGTGGAGAGGTCAAAGGGCAAGGTGGAGAGGTCAGGATAGATACCGGTGCTGTCGTTTTTCTGAAGGGAACTTAACATGCACACTTGCGAGTGCTGGTACACAACACAATATTCTAATTAACTGTCCACAATGAGCTCTACTCGATGCACAGATAATGCAATTTCACCCCCATAATAATGCATTCAGAGATTACCGTTCAGTATGAAGGGATTAAGGTCCTGAGATTAACAGTCAGCACATTCCCTGTGTAACGCACGTGTCTCAGCAACGTCACACCGCAGACTAATAACTACTGTTAACCTGTGTGGGAATGCAGAAGACTGTCACAGCAGTGTACACACACACACACACACACACGTACGCACCTGCGTCTGCAGCTTCCTGTGCAACTCGGAGAAGAGGGCGGCATCCGACTCCCGGTGCTGCCTCAGCACTGCAACAGCAAAGGTGGGGAGGGAGAGTGGACCGGGTCATGCCTCTGTACCTGGCCTACATCCCAAAACCCTGAGCCACAAGGCCTCAGGAACCCTGAGGAATTTAACTAATTTATCTTTATGGTTTCAACATGAATCAATAAGGGTCCATTAAGCTGGGTAAATAATTAAAGGGCTCAGCAGTAAAAACATCCACGGAGCCCCATGACTGCAGCACCTTGTGACAAATACATGCTTGTTTTTATTTGGGCCATTAAAACACTAAGTGGTGCTATATATAAAGTTCCTGTGAAAGGGAGCCAATTACTGGTCATGCATCTTTTAGTGGCACGCATTTCTGATTGGAAAATTAAACTTTAAAGTGTCCAGTTGTTGACCTTACTGTGTACAGCACTGTAAGAGTTTCTAATTAAGTGCAAACACCAGGTTACACCAGTCCACCTCCAACATAAAGTGAAGACACTGTGTACCCTTCAGTTAGGTGTGATTTGGAAAAACCACAAGATAACTGAATTACAAAAAATGAAAGGGGAGAAGTAAATGTGTCATTTCGCCAGTGTGACATTTCTGGATTTTTCTATATGAACTGGATCCTCTCCCCAAGTGACTGGCCACTTCTGGAGCTGACCGCTATGGCCACTTTCTCAAATAGTGCCCCTACAACACACTCACGTTCCTTCTTGATCTTCTCCGACACCAGGAACTCATCTCGCTCAATGGTCGGGGCGTAGTTACTCCCAATTACTCTCACTGCATACTGGAACTGGTGAGCCACCTCAGCTGCAGGGTCAACATCAGTACCGTTACCGTAGCAGAAGAGCATCCTGCCGTTTCACTGAACCACGACACTCATCGGACAGTCATCACACACTGGTTTTGGCTACGGGAGGTTCTGGAAACTGAATGTTACTTTCAGAGTTCATATTGACATTCAGTGGCAAGACCTTCGGTTTTCTGTTTATGTCATTACAAATCAGTGATGAGACGCCAGTTTAACACAGAGGTCCAAACAGGCAAATATTTCTGCTATCAGTTTATCTCTACATTGTGCACTTTACACAAGTTGCACTTACTGACAACGCCATGCATTATGTAGCTGCAATTCGCAAGTTCATACGTGTACAGTTTGTCTCTTGTTGACGGAACTGAAGTGAGGGTAGGCTACAAAACCCGTGTTTTCAGTAACTGCGGTACTGTGAAGCAGGCGCACAGGCAAACTGAATTAGGGATGACTGGGACATCACCCTCAAAACACACACACACAACATGTAAAAGGATACACACGTCAGGCATTTGCTACACATTCCACCCCATCACGCCTGGGCTTTTACTCAAAGATCAGTTAGACTTCGTGAAACCCTGTTAGATTTCCAACTGGTGATTGTCGCCATAAAACGTGCATGTCAGGAAAAGTGTAGTTTTACTGAAGTATACAGACAGCTAAGACAAGCTGCAAGCCTAACTCCCGGCACACCAAACGTGTGTTTCGGCCCAAAAGGCCTGCTGCTTCTCACACTGAGGTGCGGGTCCGCGGGAACGTGCACGTGTGCACATTTACGTGCATTCATGCACATGGTCAGACAGCGCAGAAGCAGCGCGCGCCTCACACTTTGCAGGTTATTTCTAAGCTGCCCGTCTGGGCGGACAGCCCTGCACAGCCCTGACCGCTTACCTTCGCTCTTCCCGGTGATTCTACAACAAAGGTTCTGCAAAAGGACGTTGGGTGACTTCTGATCCAAGGCCGCCATGGAGCCCCAGTGCGTCCCGCAGCCCAGCGCCGATTCTCAGTCGTTTTCTACCTGCCGCCGTTATCTTTTCCGCAGCTCTCCGCTCTTGGCAACGGCGCCATTTTAACCGAACCCGCCGAAAGCGGTTTTCACTGTCTCGAATTGGGCTGAATTATGGAGGCGTCGCATCCGCTATGACGTGATCCGACCGGAAAGCCCGCCCCCTGGAATCAGAGACAGCACAAAGGTTCCAGGAAACTTTAGTTCCTACCAGCATTACTCCTATTTACCACAAGTAAACACATAAAAGGGGGTAATACTATCGAATAAATATTGTTCTGTTCGTTAGCTAAATCATTAACGGCTAACGACTATACACGTAAAAAAACAGAACTATTTTTGTATTTTATTTGCAAACAATGGTTGATTTCCCCCTCCAAATCACACGTTCGGGAACTTCACATTAATGCAATTATTTGTTTTTTTTTTACTAGTAATAGCATTGTAGCACTTTGAGATTTGGTTCAAATGTAAAGTGCATTATAAATGAAATTTATTATTATTATTGTAAATTTGTCATTTGTTTACTACTTAAATTTTAGTCATTTTTGTTTTTCAATGTAGTCTGTATATTATTGCTCTCGTTTTAAGTACTGATTGGACGACTGAAGTGCAATACCTTTTGAATAACGAAATAGAATGAGTTTAATTTCTTACATTTAGTGGGTTTTTTAACTACATAAAGACAACAACGTTTGACAAGCTTCGGGACTGATAATAACATCGTGCTTTGTCAAACATGGTTTGTGATGCAGGTTTTGTCTCCAGCCGCTGTATTGCTCATTACGCTGAGCGCCCCAGCAGGCTTTGGGAAGTCTTTATACTCCCTCTTTATCGCATTTGTCTGCGATATCCCCTGTAACTCAAATAATATATGTCTATGATGTTTACATTTTTAATAAAAGGTAAACGAAAAGTTTTAAGGCGGACGATATTTTTGGCTGTTGTGTAGGGTGTGACGATCATAGAAAGCAACAACGGGGAAAGTGGCAGGTAAACTCCCCGTGTATACTGTCACTGTCAGAACTGAGCGTACAAGGAACTTAAGCCACCTTGTAAATAACATTACAGTATTCTGATTCCGGACCACGCGTACTCTTCACTTCTCCACTATACACAGCGCTGAAGTATGTAATTATAATTTACACCTACCACTCTTATTTTCAGCTTCCTCTGAATTTATACGATTTTTAAAAATAACAAAAATTTATTGTATTAAATTAATAATGTGATTGGATGTTTGTTGTGGGGCACTGAAACATTCACAGACCTGCAAGCAAGAATCTAATTTTTTTAAAATTAGATTACAGAGCTAACTTGTTAAGGACTGTAATCATTATTTAGACTTCATCACGATTTTCAATTTGGTGTTACAAAAAAGTAACGCAAGGTATTTTCCTATATAAAAAACAATAATGAAAGTGTTTGCGACATTTGAATCATATAAAGTAACATCTGACTTGTAATTTATTTCTCTCTTTAAGGCTGCCACACAGCCCCTTCCTTCCAAAACCATTCATCTTATAACGAAACCTTGTTGCTGGACATAAAGAACTCCGTTAGGTGGGGTGGGTGTGACCTCGGAGTGCGCATGCGCCGACGGCCCCCATCACGGATAACGAAAGAAAAGCCGAGCCTCCCTACGACTGGGAGCCAAGAGGATTATAGGCAAGGCGAAGATGAGGGGCAGGGAGGCTGTGAAAAAATAAAAAAGAAGGGGACTTTGCAAGAAAGAAGACTGGGGCTCAGAGCCATAAGCAGAAAACCCAGAAAGAGAGGAATGCAACTGCCATATAAATAAATATATATATTTATATATATTATACACATATATGAAGGAATCTCAGAACTACGAACCATCTAATGCACTGTGTCCTTACCTGTTCGATATTCACAGATGACAGTTAGACGTTAGGATTTGCCCGGTAAATGGCGACTTTACTGTATACTAAGAGAGAGAGAGTGAACAAACGCCATGGATCTTAGGTCAGAAAATAAAATTAGTTAGCGTTTCGGCCGATCAGAAAATAGACGTGTAAGAAGGACGGGAACCTGTCACAAGGATGGATCTGAGCGTGCTTCGGAGTCTTATCAGCAGATACGTAAGTACGACGGAGCTGTCCCCACGAGTGGTTTTATTTCAACTTCTTCCGATCGACTTGAAACGGACCGAAGTGTCCACACTGATGTCATTGGGGTACAGGGATTGTTATTACGCATTTACATGTCTATTATTTTGCTTTTCTTTGCGTTGTAAGTAACAGCAGACGAGTGTTGTTGGGAAGGAAACGGAGAACGAAAGGGCTACTTTGTTCTGCAGCGATTACAGCTCTCCAGAGGGGACCAAGGGACTTTTAAACATGTCAGGTGTAACAGTAACTAATCTTTATTACATGCTTTGTTATTATTAATTAATGCACGTCCTTTTCATATTGTGGTCTAGGTAAGAATTACGCACAGAAGTTTGAGAGGAAGCGGTAACATTGTAACGAGGTGCTGTGATGCTGCCTCTGCGCTCCACCTGTTACATCCCGCCGCATCACTTCACGGAGTCTCGTCGTGGACTGCTTTAGTTCACGACATTTATTTAATACAAAATGATTATTTGCGTAACACGGCGATTCATTCTGATGTAATAAAACACCTTCGATGCGAAAGGCGAAATTCTCGGATTAAAAAGAACAGAAAACCAGCACCGACTACCAGAACATCTTTGACACGTAACTGTAACGTACTTGAAGACGAGAATGAACTTCGGAGTACGTGTTAAGGCCCGGGGCGCCTTATTCAGACAGATCCTGACAACTAAAAAGACGAATGGTGAAGAAAAATGTTTTTAAAAAACACAGTTGAGGCATTATATGAATTTCCCATACCCTTAATGCTCCTTAGCGGGTACACAAGAACGTGTTCTGGTGTGGTACGAACAGCGCTGGCAGGTCGCGGATTGTAGAGGGTCTGACTGTCCTCCTGACCAGCAAATCCAATATTCGGATTTAATTTCATAATAAGATTACTCGAAACGATCTGACAGGCTATTAATGGTTGTTATTTAGGAGAAAAAACGTAATCTACAAGGGAAATTAGTTAAACTTATAAAAAGTCCTTTGCACATGTACCTTGCGTTGTGTTTTTGTACGAGGAAAAAGCAGCACGACAAGCGAAAATACCCTATTAGTTTTGTTTTTGCACTTAACTCATTAAAGTTAAGTGCACCCTGTGTACAATCACTAGAATAAAACGTGTAGTGGCTGTTTGTTGCATTAAAGGCCATTTGAAGTCCATAACACAGCTGAGGGATTTTACAGGAGCCAGCAAAGTGCCATTTTCCTGGACCCTCTTGTCGGTCACGAAGACGACTGAAAACGTGAGAGAAATTTTCATCAGTGAACATCAGCCCGGAGTAAAAAAGATTATTCTTTTAGCTAACCATAGTAACAGTCAGATAACTGTCTTTCAGTTATAAAAGTCTTTCACAATTTTTTTTTTTTTTTTTTTTTTACAAAACGGTTTTGCATGAGAACAGTAATTGGCGCAGTTTTCGTAGCCCGTTTGCTGTATACTATATATATATATATATATATATATATATATATATAAAATTAACCCTTACAAAAAGGAATCCAACACAGCTGTCCTTAGTTGGAGAGATGCGCTATGTGAGATCACAGTGCACTATACACCCTACTCCTCAAAGCACGCCAGAGACAGCATGGACAGTCAGCATGAAAACTGCAGACGGAGCAGAACACATGTAGCTGTTGATACATTAATTTGTTGTCAAACACAAATGTTGGCAAACAGGTTACAAGCCTGGTCTTTTTTCAGTCAGTAGACAAACACTGTTGATAGAAAGCGAACACGGCATGGAGACCACGTACTACAGTGTAAACTGGATGTATTAAGGGCCACAGTAGCAGTGGGCTTTAGGTGACTCGAGCTGTCCTTGGACTGTTCTCCTTTCTCATATTATTGTGTTTACCAAGCAGGTGCTCATGACAAAGACAGTAATGTGTATTTTTCATACATGGATATGTCATATTTTCAACAAATGACACGAGGGAACTTAAAATAGTAACACAATGACCAGTATTCTAAGAAGCTGTCATGTAAAATATAAAGGAAAAGAATTTGATCATAACAGGAAGAATGAGTTACTGGTGGGGTGTTCTTTTGTCACAGTGCAGCCCTAGTACAGTGCTTCAGTTTGACATTTGACCGTGTTAATTCATCGTTACATACAGTCCCTCCTTTTTAAAACGACTGTTGGAACCTGCTCAGCTGCATCCAGGGCTGCACTGTCTGAAGTGAGCAGCTCCAGGGTCAGAAAGGGAATCGACATATTTTAATGTTAGGTTCACTTTCAGATACGCTTACGGATGCCCTTAGCGACGCTGCGAGAGGATTTGGACTGTCTTTCGTAGCAGCAGGAGAGATTCGGGTTGTTGAGTGTTCTCTGCTCTTGCCTTTTGTTAATGGCAGTGTGAGTGATTATACTAATTTTGTTCCTATAAGTTGTGTCACTGTCTGTCCAATGCATTGTATTTACTGAGCACAAACATTAAAGTGCTTGCTGTTAAGTGTAATGTTATTGTTTAAACTTTTGGTTTAATATCTGAGGTTAGGCGTATAGTCAGGATGTTAAAAAGATGTCATACACCATGGAATACTACAGTATGTATATATACTTGTTAGTATTATAGAAACTCTTTTTTTAGCACATGACAACTTTCCATTTCTGATTAATGTGGATATGTCCGAAGGTGTAATGTTCAATATTACCATTTCAGTTGGATAAATTGGTCTTGTAGAACTGAACAGGGGATGTGTTTGTAGAGACAAGTGATGCTCTGACGCTGATCCTTACGCAGCTGTTTGTGTTGTCTGCCAGCTGGTTTAGTGTACATCCCTGGCAGGGCACTGATCTGGTATCAATAATTAACTGGCATTGTGAAACACAGAAGCTCAGCAGATGCCCACGGCAGCACAGCCATTACAAGTTGTGCTGTCATACACGCAAATGTCTTAATGAGACGTTTCACTTTATCTATTTTCTTACATCACATGGAGCATCAAGGCGGACTAAGAGTAGGTCTGTAATGTCTTAGTTAGTTATATGAAATGTTATTGATGCGGTGCTTTCCAGCTTCACGTCTGTAGCCTGCTTCCATATATGTGAAAACCAGTGTTGATAAGTGACTTATTTTTGTTACCTGAAGGGAAAGTGAGAAATGAATAATGTTAAGCAAAGTTTTTTAATGTTAAAAGCTGAAAGTGTGAATGTGCTGTTGTGTAGTACCTCCTGTGCCCTTGTGTTTTCATGATTGACAGCCCAATAACGGAAGCAGCTCCTCTCTGCCCCTCTGCTTACATAACTTCATCCTAGCTGTGCTTTGTGATAAAAACCAGAAAGCATGGGTCCCTCTACACAGCTCCTGCACAGTTACATCTAATCACATCTAATCCTTCTCCCTCACTATCCTGTTTTGGAGCATAAAAGCCTTCTGTCTGTATGAAGGAGCAAGTGTGTGTGATGTCACGCCCTGAGAAGTTCATATTTACAGGGTGCTCTGTCCCATGTCGGCTGGGCCGGGCTGTTTCTGCTACTGTTTACAAAGTCAGTTCTTCTGTGGCGCTTAGTGAAAAGGTAGCGGAACCGCATGGTCGGGTCCGTGAGCCACACTGCGTTTGAGAGCCGATTATCAGCGGTCGTGTCTGCTCTTCACACATTGTATAGTCACTGTGCCCTTCATGACAGATACCCTCAGAAGAACGTTTGCAGTTCACCAGCAATGCAACTGAACAGCATTATTAAGCTAGAAATAGTTATATGGTAGACAAACAGAACCCTAAATCATATATCCTCAGCTTAGGCTGCTAACACATACAAGCAGTTGAGATTATCCAGCTCATCTGACCTGTATGCTTTTGAGATTGCATGGGGAGAATGTGAAAATTCCTCACACACACACACACACACACAGTGCTAAGAACAGGATTTGAACCCCTGTTCCAGTTAAGGTAACACAACAGCACTATTGTACCAGTGCTACACCTGATAGGTGTTGTTCACATGTAGCCACATCTCTAATTGTGTGTGAATACCAGATAGCAAGCTCACTACGTGCATTTTAGGTCAGCTATAAGTATGTATTTGAATAACTTTAAATATACTAAGCAAACACAAAAAAATGCAAAGGTGCTAATTGATTAATTCTCGACTGAATAAGAATTTCATGGTTGATGTGCCTGAGAAATACGTATTTGAGTATGGAGAGTTCCTGTCCTCCTGTCCCCATGCACACGCAGTCATAATGTGTCGTAAAACAGCAGGGTTGTCATGGAAACTTTGTGGAAATGTTTTATCATTCATTTTCTTGTTTGAGGTGAAGGAATATAATTTTATGATAGTTTCTCTGTGACTGATGGCTTTTCATGACGTGTAAACTGTAAATGTTAACGCTTCCAAATGCGCACGCACTGTATTTCTTTGTTTTCAAACTGTATTACATGTTGAATAATTACAGCAGTGCTGTCAAGTGTAACCACAGAATGGGAAACACTGTGGAAACTGCTGCCGTGTTTTTCAGTGCAATGCATTTGCTTAAGGTTGCATATGAGCCCACTGCATGTGACAGGGTTTGTGAGAAGACGTGATGGAGACATCGCTGGCTATGGCTGCCCCTCATTCAGGACAGCGAGGTTGTTAGAGTAGTTCAGTCTGCAGTGTAGCATCTCCTCCAGTATAACCGCAGAGATGAAGCAGCCTGTGTCTGTGTTACACTGATCCAGCCCCCTGTCAGTCACATTACCGTGAGTAAACAAGACAGGTGGACACATTTGGATTTTCTCCCTTTCTACCCACTTCCTTTGGTTGACCGTGGCATGGAGATGTAGAAAAGCTCATAGGTGTGGATTTTTAAGCTGATATTAATAGAGAGTAATGAGACCTTCAAGGCCGAGGTGACTCGGAACTCTGCCATGTCACAAACTTCCTGGTTTTAAGCCAATGAGACCCAGCCGAGTAGCGAAGGGGAGTGATTTAGACCTCTGATTGGCACCCTATAGCGACATCGCTCACGGAGGATGTAAAAGCCTCCTCTCCCCTATCGCTGGATCACACTCCTTGTGTTCCGCTAGTGTGTCTGTTTATTTTTCCTAATGGGCCCTGCTTGGCACTGAGGTGTCGTCACTCAAAGCTCGACGAGGGGAAGGAACCGGCTGCTGAGCAGATGGTGGTTTGGGCAGCAGGAACCCATCTGGCTGCACAGCCTGCAAAGATGATGAAGATGATGATGATGAGGATGATGATGGCAGCAGGGTTTTATTGGAGAGGAAGAAAGCATTAATATTACATTGAGAAAGAAGCTAAAAGGATTAGTGTGTTTTTTTCATTCATAAGTTCACTCATGATCTGTTTGTTCTGAGGTAAAAAGGGATATTTCTTAAAATGAACTGCATGTTTAAAATATTAATTTTTATGAAGGACATCAGTTTTAACTGTGGACTCTTTTCTTAAAGCCCCTGTACTGGTGATGGTATAAAAAGCTGCCCCCCCTTCTTCAACTGATGTGGCATATAAATAAACCTCTGGGAATAAGTTTGCAGGCAGAAAAGTACATTATCAGCACATAATGACGTGCACTATTACCTGAAGACTAATGTAATATGAGTAAGTCAGTCTTATAAATAATTGATTTTTCATAACTCTGTGCAACCCTGATAAATGCTCTTAGTGTCAAAGAATGCAAGCTGTCACAGCAAAGGAATAAGCACGTTACTGAGAAACATCTAACGTTACCTTTCTCATCAGTACTGCTATTTGAAGGACACACACAGGGTACCAGTGTGTTTCATCCTTCATCCATTCCCACAAACTGCATTTCCACAAACACTGTTCATCCACTGCAGGGTGCTGGGGCCCTGGAGTCTAACCCACACAAGTCAGGGTTCTCAGAGTCTACAACGGGGGAAGCACCAGCCTGATATACACACACATACACACACACACATTTAAAGTAACAGTTTAGGGAATCCATATTGGTTGTCATCTGCTGGTTGTTCACACCTAGTAATTCCATTTTAACAGTGAGAACATGTGCGTAGCTGGAAAGGGTCATGGCAATAATTTACTGAAAATTAAAATGTTGACACCACATGTATTAAAGCCTTTATGAATCGGCTGTAAGACCTTGATGTTTTCTGATCTGTTTTGGCGTTTGCGGTTCTAATATCACTTTAAAGTCCTGTAATGACATCATCTTTTTTCTCTTGAGCTCTTAGAAAAGTCCCTTACACATTTTTTTGTTGTTTTTTGCATCTTAGTTCTCTCCTTACATTCCACGTGAAGCTGAAGTGTTCAGCACTGACGGTGCGTGCCGTTGGCACAGAAACAGTGTGTGGTAGCCACAGGCCTCACCGTGCCGGTGCCCTCTGACACCTTGCTGCGGTTTAATGGAGCATTGCCAGTGTGTGCCCTTGGGTATGGACACTTTGATTGGAAAACCAGTAAAAGTGAGGTGGCGGGACAGTAATGACCCCCGAAGAGTAATATGTAAGTGTCTGGCAGATGTGAGTGGGATGTTCCTCTTAACTAAGATGAAACACCGACACAATGCTGAGTGAACACACCCGTCCTTTGTCCTCTCTGGAATTTAATCTTTTTAAACTCTTGGGAAGTCTAGTGTTTAACAGTACAGTAATGGAAAGACATTTTATGGTACACAGCTTTGATGGGTGAATACTTTTCCTGTCTTTTGGAAGGTTTATTTGTTTTTGTCTGGACTGTGTGTTCATTGTTAAGTCGTTTTTCTGCATTTTAAGTACTTTGTTAGTCTGTAAATTAGGAATTGACCGATATCCTTTATCCAGAGCCGATGCTACTATTAACAACTATTTATGGTGTTTTTCTGCTAGTATACAATTCTGTCTGTTAACATGTACCAGTATCCAAAATACAGAAAATTAGATTAAACAACGCCTCAATGTCATATGCACTTAAAGACGTGAATTCAATACTACAAAAGTAAATACCATTCCACTGTGAAATCAATGCTGATTAGCGTCATGATGCTAACATTTACTAATTATATAAAATATGTAACAATAATCTATTACTAAACAACAAACGGATAGCTGCAATAAAACAAAATACTGTAAATGCACGCACAGCTACACATCTTTAAGACGTAACAGGGCTTTCGTGGGAACCGCAACATAATTGCTAACTGAAAAACAATGTATACACTTAAACGGTAAGAACTAAACAGTAACGCAGGAGTCCGTGACTGTAGGTTTACCAGAAGTGTGCCAGTTGTATGGTGTGACACTAATTGAAATTACTTAGTTCCATTCTGTACATCTCTCCACTGGGAAAGGTGCACAACCTCTTTCCTCGGCTGTTACTCAAACCCAAAGAAAACCGTTCATTGGTTTAACTCGAGGGAACGCCTTTACATTTCCACCAATCCCTGCAGTGGGCGGGACTTTGTGCGCGACCCCGGACAGGTTTCTGCAGAGACGTGCATGAAACTCGCGTGATGAGACTGTCGAAAATAACTGTACATTTAAAGGCCGATTCCAATTGTCGAAAATATGTGGAATATTGGCTGTAATAATCGGCGGAACCAATAATTGTAAATGTGTTGGTCTGTAACTGTGTGTAAATCCCGTGAACTTTAGCGCCACCCATCATGTAGTCTTACATTCAGACCACAGCCCTCACTTTGGTAAAAGTTGGAATTAATTTTGTATCAATAATTAGAAAACACCTTTCATTTAATGTGTTTGACAATTTGGTTTGCGTGGGGGGGGGATTTTATGCAGAAAAAAGTTTGACACTGAAGATACAGGTATAACATGCAACATGTGAAAGTATTCAGTTCATTTGGTTGTCACAGCAACAGAGATGTTTGACAGCTTCCTAGGCAGCATAGTTGCAGGTGTTTGGCTCCTTCCTTATGGGGTGGTGCGAGGGAGTTTTGTCTGAGAGTAATGCCTGGGTATGTGCACACGCAGTCAGGATCAGACCCTGTACAACAGGTTAACACATTGCTGTGCATTTGGAGTGTTTCTTTATTGCTCTATTTCCTTTGAGGTCTCGTTTAGTGGTGGGGGGGTGAGCTGGGGGGTCATGCTTGTTCTTCAGGCCTATTTCACGGCTGAGTGGAAAATAAAGCAAAGGACAGAGAAGCACGATGTATCTTAACCAGCGTGTGACCCTCTGTCTGCACCAAGGACGACACCGTGTGTGTCTGACACTGTGCAGAAGGTGAGAGTATGGTGGGCTGACTCTCTGTCTCCACCAAGGACTACACTGTGTGTGTGTGTGTGTGTGTGTCTGACACTGTGCAGAAGGTGAGCGTACGGTGTTGCTGTTCTGAAAAGACACAGTTACACACACAGACAGGGAGCTTGCAGAGAAGCTGATTTACGGTTTAACAGGTGGTGTCGCTGATTTGTATAAGGTTTTTCTTAAAGCAGTGCAATTTTAACACACGTAGGTTTCTGCAGACATATGGAATATGTCAGCTGGTAGAGATGTGTAAAATGGTTATAACTCAGTGTCCGATTGCTGTAAATGGCTAACTGTACTGTAGAGACCGTTATGTTTTTGATCAACATTTTTGGTCATGTTAAAGAGACCACCAATTAAATAATTTACTGTTTGGGGTAATTTTGGACCACACTGTATTCAGCCTATATCAAATTTTAATAATTAATAAAAACATTTTCAGAATTATAATAATTTTTTGATAGTGTTTGATCATTTGATGATCATATGACTGAGGCCTCGTGATGTGTGTGTGCAGACTGGGTGCATGGCAGAGTAGGACTGTACAGATGGGTGTTGCTAACAAGGCAGGACAGAGAACACAGAGAGCACAGAGAACAGCACGCTGGGCACAAGGAGACGCGCTGCAGGAGGGCACAAGGAGATACACCGAAGTGTGTGAGGACCTGACAGAGTAGGGCGCATTCCTGACCAGGCCAGCATGCTGCAACAGGTATGGAGGAAGAAGAGCAGCTTCTTCTTTGTGCTGTTTAAAGATGTCAACATTATCATAGGTACTTTATGGAAAATAAGGAACGTACAGTCTGTAAACCATGAAGATGCCTTCAAAAGAATACTTTAGGCAGGAGCTTTGAAGCACTCAAGTGGCACTGTGACTGAGCACGAGTGACATTGTGACTGAGCATGACACTGTGACTGAGCACACGAGTGACACTGTGATTGAGCACGACACTGTGACTCAGCACATGAGCGACACTGTGACTGAGCATGACACTGTGACTGAGCACACGAGCGAAACTGTGACTGAGCATGACACTGACTGAGCACGAGCAATACTGTGACTGAGCACGAGCCACACTGTGTCTGAGCACATGAGTGACACTGTGACTGAGCACGAGCCACACTGTGACTGAGCACACAAGTGACACCGTGACTGAGCACGAGTGACACTGTGACTGAGCATGACACTGTGACTGAGCATGACACTGTGACTGAGTACACGAGCCACACTGTGACTGAGTACACGAGTGACACTGTGACTGAGCACGACACTATGACTGAGCACACAAGTGACACTGTGACTTAGCACGAGCGACACTGTGACTGAGCACACGAGCCACACTGTGACTGAGCACACGAGACACACTGTGACTGAGCACAAGCCACACTGTGACTGAGCACAGAAGTGACACTGTGACTGAGCACAGTCGACACTGTGACTGAGCACACGAGTGACGCTGTGACTGAGCATGACACTGTGACTGAGCATACAAGTGACACTGTGACTGAGCACACGAGCCACACTGTGACTGAGCACGAGTGACATTGTGACTGAGCATGACA